>CATIWR010023988.1:0-32284 GCA_949677035.1 Omphalea diandra | reverse complement strand
TATATATTTATTTTACAAAAAAAAATATATATAAAATAGATTTTCACGACAACACTAAAATCAATGACAAACTATATATATATATATATATATATATATATATATATATATATATATATATATATAAGGTCTATACATTTTTAATTGTTATATTTAAATCTCTTAAAATATGTAGTTATATTAATGAGTAAAATTATGTCAATTTTATTCATTATCAAATTGAGAGGAGAAATATATGTTATTTTCTGAAATTTTTATCATTTTTGTTTTAAATATCATATTTTTTTTTTACTATGCAATCATGATTAGCTTAAATTTAAAAATGTATTGTAAGACTAATATTGTAATTATTAATAAAATTTTAAATAATTTTAAAAATTAATTTAGTTTTGAATTATATCTAGATAAATAGAAAAAAAATTGTGATTGGCAAAAAATTTGAAATGTTGGCTTAAAATGTTTATTTTAATTTGTGTGCATTGTAAGACAATCACTTAATATGCACTAAATTCACAAGTTACCTAAAAAAGGAATCAACTAATCACATTCTTTTTATAAGATGTTTGGTTATTAGAATTTAATATTATTATTTCAAATCACCTTTTTAGGAAAGTAATTTTTTAAGTAAATAATTATAAGAAAATAAGATAATTGTATTTGGTTGGATATATGATTTTTTTTTCTTTTGAAATATAGGATTACTGTATTTGGTTACTACATAAAAAAGTTTGAAAAATCAACCTAGATTACTTATACTCATAATACAATTATATTTTTATTTAATTAGTCTCTACAATTACTTAATAAGTTTCTCAGATGTCTAAAAAAGAAATAAGAATTATTGCAAATTACTTTTTCTGGATAATAGTAATCAAGTCATGGCCATATATTCAATGATTAATATTAAGTAATTTATTAGATAAAAATATAAATTATTAATAAAAAAGACATAACAACCTATATGCATCAGATTTGGGACCTTTGGATGCAAAGTCCAATGATAAAAATCACTAAATACATTTCCAAAATGCAATGGAAATGGCCAAAGAAAGAAATAAAAGCCTTATGAAACCTTGGAGAAGCCCAAAACCAAGCCTAAAACTAGAAGCTCAACACCAAACTCATAACGACAGCCCTAAGTAAATGGGCTATATAGCTCATTAAACAAGGTTGTACAACCCAGTAATTAGGGTTATACAGCCCCTCCCTTAAACCCTAACCCCATAACCTTCTGAAATTGTTCTCCCCTTAAACTCTAGGGTTGTACAAACCTGAAAGATGGATATACAGCCTAGTCTTGACTGTATAGCTCGCATGCAAACTTTAATTCTAGAAGATCCATCTCTCTCACTGTGATTAGATGAAGACAAGTTATGACCAGAACCATTTTTGGCTCTGTGCACTCATCCATTACATATAAATACCCCTCTCATTTGAAGAGAGAGAAGCTTGAAAACCTTAACAAATGTCTATCAAATTTTCCCCTCAAATCACACTTAGCATAAAAATCCTAAATCCTAATTCATTACATGGTAGAACAAGGCCTAATCTTTACACTTTGGTGTATTCCCTAAGCATTTTAGAGGATATTAGACAACTAGTAAGCCTTTGAGGGGCAAAGAAAATATCAAGGAAGACATCCAAAATCCCTCAATCCATTTTCTTCTTTTGCTTTCTTTTTTCTTTCTGTTTTCAAAAACCCAGAAACCTAAGGTTGTACAGACTTGATGGTAGTCTATACAGCCAAAGAACTGGGTTGTACAATCCTATTTTCCTATAACCAATTTTGCAAAAACTTTTTTTTCTCTTTCGGAGTTCCTCCTTCCCATACTTCTTTTTAGGGTCTTCTATGACCCCAATGGCAGAATAGGAGGAGGCCTAATGGCCAAGGACCCCTATTCATTTCAAAAATGCAGTTTTGATAGGATTTAAAATGGTTTTCATGTCTTACCTTATGCTAATGTTTGTATTCTTACATCTTGATTTAATGATGATTTTGGTTTAATTTTAATCACTTTAGGGCAATGACCAAGTGAGGAACTTATGGTTCCAAACATCTTGTGAGCTTTTCTTGTGTTTATGTTCATGTTTGGAGCATATGAATAGTGTTTTAGCCATATAACCCCTCCCCCCCCACTTTGATTTGCATTCTAACTTGATGGTTAGTATTGCTTATTGGATGCCTAGCTCTTTATGAGCAATGAGAATGAGGGTTCATCAACCCTAAGATCTCTTTGTAGTGAGTTTTTACTTTGGGCCATTTAACATCCTCCAAATGCCTTGCATTGCATGTTTACCTCTTTTGGTGCTCATGGTTCATGTACTTTTATCTTATTTTTCTTGTTGATTTGTGATGCGGGATTATGCTCATTGTGGACTTAGATGCATGCTTAGGAACCTATGCATGGGAGAGATGGTAATATGTGTTATATTCCTTCTTTGGGTTTAGAGTTCATTTGGTTTGCTTTATGCTACTTTCACCTACTATGTTATTCTCCTTCTTTGGGTGTAGGTATTGTTACTTGGGTTCAACCATGAATTTGGTGTTGGCCATTATCCTATGTGATTATGGATGGATGTATGGATATGCATGATGATCCCTATACCATAATGCATGTCTCCTCTCCCTTTGAGATGATTATGCTTGGATGGGTGCATGGATATGCATGTTGATCCTTACATCATGATGCATGCCCCCCTCCCCCCTCCCTCCCCTCCCTTTGAAATGATTATGTTTGGATGGATGTATGAATATAAATGATGATCCCTATACCATGATGCATGACCCTACTCCGCTTTGGATTGGTGAGATGATTTGATTGGTTTGATTGTGCTAGAGGCATGCTTAGGACCATTAATTAGAATAATCAATAACTTAGTTAAAATATTAAAAGTGAACCAAAGATGCTTGAAGGCTGAATCTTAATATTCGAGTGGCTTAGGGGTGCCTAACTTTTTTCCTAAGTCATAGCCAATTTTTGAACTTAGTGATGAAATGGGTCTTCTAATTGACTTAGAGTAGGTTTCGATTTTGTCTTTCCCGGATTCTTGTCCCGACCAAAGTCTGGTGGTGACTCCACATTTTCTAGGAATAGTACTAATGATTGTCCCACTTTTGGTCCCCAATGGCAATCAATTTAGACTAAGAGCTTTGAAATTGCACAAGGCCTAAAAGGACCCCTCGTCGATCTAATCGCGTGCATACCTTAGGGTCATTTCCAATGTAAAGACTCTCATTCTCTTGACCCCACCTCGCATTTTAATTGATAAAATAATGAAATTGCAATCAAGATTCCATTAGTTAGAGTGAAACCATCGAGGGTTTACATAATCATTAAATTAAATAATATTTATAAATTATCAAATATTTTCATACAAAACAAAATATTGTGTGACTAATAAGTTTGTGTAAAATGATCTTTATTTTAGTTATCATAAAAAAGTAACTTTTTTATCCCTTGAGATAGAATGTTACTTTTTCATATAGATGGAAAAGCAAGAACGGGTCCACATATTCAAGAATTTAGTTTTCACAGGAATATAACATTTTGGAACAAATCAAATACAAAAATTCAATATTTTTTTAATCATTTTTTCATAAGATCCGCGAACCAAACATCCCTCAGAGAAATCAGCTAATCATCATTACAAAGCGTACATGAGAGTTTTTTTTTTTTGAAAAAAAGAAAAAGCTCATATACATTTTATGTTTATATTTATCCAATAAGATAAGAATATGTATATCAAATAAGGATATTAGTGTTCTTTCATTGGAAAAAAAATGGTGTAATAATAAAATCACTAGGTAATTATGAATAGTTATTTTAAGTGTCGGAATGTCATTGGCTTATTATATAAAGTAGACACAGACACCATTATAAGTGCATTTCCCTTCTCCGTTTTTTCTTATGTGATCTATCATTTTAAAATGGAGATGTTATATTTCTTCTTTCAAGAAGAGTTTTCCACGTGCACACAAATATGCAAGCATCCCTTTGTTTATTTTCATTTCATTTTGTTCCTTATAGAATGGATATATAAGTTGACATTTGGGTCGCCATGTATATATAACTTTGCACTTTTTCTTGGCTAATTCCAGCGTTACTCATCCATCGCAAATTATACAGTGGACTTCGGACCACAAAACTTGGTGGTTTGAATGTTCAAAATGTAAAATTATTTTTTATTTTTTATTATTATCCCACGTATCACGGATGGAGAAAAAATTTTTCACTTTCGTTTTTGTTATTTCTTTTTTTTCAAATGAAATTTTTATGTATTTTATATATTATATATAATTACATTAATACAATATAATTATATTAACATATAATTATATTATATTATTTAATTATATTATATTATTATAATTATATAATTTATATCTTATATAATATATATTATTATATTATCTAAATAGTATATATTTTATATTATTATATAATTTAAATGTTATATATAATTGATATTATTATATAATTTATAATTATATCAATATTTTTAATAAATATTTTTATCATAAATATTGTTACTACTTTGGGTTCATTATTTTTTTTTTATTGAAGTAACATTGTTCAAATATCTAAATACAAATATATTAATTAGATACATTTATGTTATATTACAAGTATATTAATATGAAAAGATATATACATTAATTTAAAATTGCAACACATGACATTTGATATGAAAGTACTTTAATATTATAAATAAGGTACATTGACTTTATACTATAAGTACATTAGTATTTTAGTTTAGGTACATTATTTTCTTAAGTACATTATTATTATGTTATGTACATTATTTTTTATTAACGGTACACCATTATTATACTTTATGTACATTATTTTCTTATTTTTAAGTACATTATTATTATTTTATGTTCATTATTTTTTATTAACGGTACACCATTATTATTTTATAAGTATATTAGTGTTGTGTTGTAAGTACAACATTTTTTATTTAGGTACATTTGTTATTTACTCAAGGTCCATTGTTTTTTTTATAAAGGTACACTGTTATTGATTTATAAGTATATTTGTTTTCATTTTGGTATTTATCTTAAATTTTAAATTATCAGTGCATTTATTTTTAAAATTGAACTTATTTAATTTTTATAGAAAAATAAATTTTTAAAATTAAAATTAAATGAAATTAAAAATAAATAGAAAATTTGAATTGAATTAGCTAAATATTGCATCAATTTATTTTAATTACAATAATAAAGAGAAAAATCAATAAAATTAAAAAAAAAAAGAAAAAAAGATTTAAAGTGTGAAAGTTATAAAAGAAATATTTTAGATATAGATGTGTTGAACATGACTCGGTACACATGTAGAAAGGATTGAATTTTAAGTGAAACTATGAATTTTTATTAAGAGTGCATTATGCATAGTGAACATGGATCTAGGATATACGTTTCCCTCCTCCAATGTATAACTTTTCACTTTTTCTTGGGCTTATTCCAGCGTTACTCATCCAATTTTTCACTTATTTTCATTAAAGTTATTCTGTTATTTTTATTTTTTATTTCACAAGTATTATTTAATTTTAAACTCATTTCATAAAAATCTCATAATGAATTTTTGTTCGTTTTTTGAAATTTAAAATTATATTTCCTTTTAAATTTTTAGTATATTTTAGAGTCTTATATGTCACTTTGAAACTCTTATATTTTATTTTAAATGATTTTATGTCATTTATATTTCAGAAAAGGACATATAGTCAATTTTCAATCTGTTTTAAAACTTAAAAATTAAATAAAATCACTTAAAATAAAATATTAAAAAAAATCTCAATTTAATATATAAAATCTAAAATATATCAAAAATTTTAATAAAGTGTAATCTTGATTTCTAAAAAGAAAAAATTACTACACAACTTTCATAAAGTAAGTTTAAAAATTAAATAATTATCTTAATAAAAATAATTAAATAATTTTACTAAAAATCAATGATTATAAGCAAAATCAGTCCCTCTCTCTCCCTGCCTCTCTTTTTCCTCCTTCCCAAACACAAGTCAAATCATGCACAAAGACCGAAGGACATCAGACATTCAATGTTACAAGCCATGACATACCACATTGCCTAATATTGCGCTCGTTGATAAGTACAAACCTCCGAACCTCTCTCTCCCTCTCTCTCAACAAATCCTTATGTTTATCAATCCCGAAGCCGTGTCACGTACTCAAAACCTAACCATAAACAAATCAATGACTTCAACTAATTCAGAACTACTGTGAAATCATATGGGAAAGCTTCTGAAAACAGCAAATCTCCTTAATTATTGTTATTATTTTTAAACCAAAGCGATCTACCAACCTCATCTACCGTATCCTCTCCTCCTCACAATGTCCTACTTTTCAAATACATTTTAATTTTAATCTCCTAATTCATAATCAAATCAAAACCCAATAAAGATATATGCATCTATATATACATATGCTAGCCAACCAAATAAAATAACAGCTAATCAAATTGATTGCACCATTTCAGACTGTATATATCTATGATCAGCCGAATTCTACATCTAAACAAATGCTCCTGAAAGGAAAAAAGACAAACCCAAACAAATGCATCGAATAAGTGTATATATAATTTCGTTGAATTTGAGTAATTCATGCCAAAAATAATTCAGATCCACAAAGTCTGAAAATTTTCAATATACCCAAAAAGAAAAAATCATATTATCTGGAATTACATACCTAACCAACTTGAATTATATCTCACATATCGTGTACTGCGTACATTTCTTTTTCCTGGAGGATGATACTTCCGTGCAAATCAATATCACAATTTCAATAAAATGAAAAGTAATAGTTTCGAAGAAGATTATAATCTGCTATATGTGTGCTCTATCGTTTCATTTACAGGAGCATTTCCTCTTGGCAACAACCTGAAAATTTGAACGAAAAAAGGACTCGACTTCTTCGCGGTTCATGATGTCAAAAAATTCAAACTCCGACAGTTTTCTTTTAAATGAAGCAATCCTCTTCGGTTTCCGCGGAGCCGGAGGACAACTTAGGACAGCAGGAATCTTGTGTTCATCAGATGTAGGTGTCTGACACTCGGCGTCACTGCTTCTGCCGTTTTCTTTCAGAATTGCGTCCTCAGATTGTAGGGCTTGAATCTTGATAGGAGGAAGCTGGATTCTGGGCAAATCTTGACGGAATTCAAGACCAGTAGACATGGTCGTATAGCTGATTCTGGCTAAGAAAATAAAAGAAAAGATAGAGAGAGAGAGAGAGAGAGAGAGAGAGAGAGAGGGTAAGCTTAAGATGAAGAAGAGAAGAAATGTGTGGTGGGTTAAGCTTTCTATGTATTTATGTAAGAAAGAAAAAAGAAGATGAAGGCGTGTAAGGCAAGGTAAAAGAGTGGAATGAGAGGTCGTTGGATTCTTTTATTCTTTGCATTCTTCTATCTGGTAGTAAGAGAAAATGACACAATATATAACGGATGAGTGTGTTAAAAAAAAATTGATGATACTGGGAAGAAGAAGAGAGAGTCAGTGAGAATATAACTAGGTTACCTTTTTGCACACCAAACTTTCCATCTAAGCATATGGTATTTCTGCTGAGTTGGGTTAGCTCACATGACACTTGGCAAAAGCAAAGCTTGTAGATCTAGTTAGCCATATCGCTATAGTATTTTTGAGGCTTTATTAGAAAAAATTGGAAGAAGTCATGTTATTGTCAAAGATTTTGCCTTTATTTATAAATTCAGAAGTTTCCCTATCTGTGTATAGTAATTTTATTATATAGGAATAACATGACAAAGTTCCTAATACAGCTCAACATACCCAAGTTGATTTGATTTAGTGCATGTGTCTTGTAAGCTAAAAGTTTAGGACACAACTCAGCAATGCTGTGTGTGTGTGTATATATATATTGGTTTGGTCTATATTAAGACGTAGTATTATCTATTACATAATCAACCTTGCATCTCAACAATTTTACAATCATTATTTTCCATCTAAATATAGTGTCAAGATAATGATTTTACTAGTGTAATATTTTGTCTCTTCATCATAATTATCATGAGTGAAGATGTCATTCTCCTTTCTGTTAATTTTTTCACAACATTACACTCTAATATGTAGGATTTATATTAATATCATATCGTTTTAATAATAATCTTAAATATTTATTATTTTTATCAATTAAATATAATTAATTCAGTTATTTTATTCATAAAATAGAAATTTTGGAATTCACGTCTTTTGTCCAATAATAAGAGAATAATTGCTTCTCATTATGTAGCTTAATTATGTCCATTATGCCTCTAAAGATCATGATAAAAATTCAATTAAATAAACAAACATTTGCACTATGTTGAAATCCAACATGAAATATATTTTATTTATAAATGAATTTCTAATAGAATTCATTTACAATTGAGTTTTTGTGCTTAGTATGTTATATAATAAACATATATTTTATTTTAAATAAAATAAATACTATATTTGATTTAACTAGTGAAAGTTAATTCAATATTTTATTTTCTCCAAAACATTCTTGATATATGTTATGTTATTTTTTAAAAAACTTTTATAAATATAAATATTTAAAAAAATTATATAAGTAAAATTTATTTTGAATCAATAATTATTTAAAATTCAAAAAATAATTTTTTAAAAAAGAGAAAACAATATTAGTTTTGGTGAGATATAGAGAAAGATGAAAGTTAGGAACAAAAAGGAGAAAGACGAGGAGGAATGAAGAGAGAATTATTTTAAAAAAAAAAAAAGTAACGGGAGAAGGGAGTAGATGGAGAGAGAGAAAAATGAGAAAAAAAAAATCTATTTGATGAATCAACAATAGTCATAATAATAATAATAATAATAATAATAATAATAATAATAATAATAATAAAACCTTTTAAATTTAGAATTTATTTAGAAATTCTATTAAATTTAATAGAATTTGATTTAGTTAATGATAAATTTCATAAATTTAATGAGATATAATTTTAAATAAATTTTTATTTATATCAAAATCCTAAATTTAGATTTAAGAATGAATTTTATAAAAATTTATGAAATTCATTTATATGAAATACTATGTTAAATTGTATCAGGCTTACATTAATATAAGTTTTTACTCTTTATATATATCTCTATATTTAAACTACAAAATATTATTGAAATGGATCCTATAATTGACGTAAGGACCTTATGATTTGAATTTTGACCACTAATTGTCCCCAATTTAATTATCCTATTTGTGGACCTATGATATGAACTTTGTTACAAGAGACAATAATTGACGTAGGAAGTGCTAATATTTAGGGATTGCAGAAGGTTGATGATAAAATAAAAGTGGGTTAAGTATGTTTGGTTAAAAGCATAAGGTGTGAGATTCTTGACAGGACCACGTGTCAGTGCTGGCTTCTCAAACGTCACACAGTTAAGCTGGGAGACATACAGGATAAAATTCTGGACTTTCCACTTTTTCCAAGATGGATGTGCGTAACGTCCCAATTACGTTCCAAGCAAAAGGTCCCTCTTAAAAGATACTGCTCTGCCCGCTGCTTTTGTGTTTTGTTTAAGGCAATTTTGATGCTGGTTGGTTTTTTATTTTGATCAACTTCATTGGTTTAATTTGATAAAATATTATTTTTACAGAAATTAAAAAATATATTAAAAAGTGAAAAAATATTTTAAAATCAGAAAATTCAGTATAATTTGCCAACATAATAAATAATATTTTAACATTTACACTTTGAATAAAAGAATATAAATTGGAATTTGTTTTAATTTTTTACAAGAAAACATAGTTTTAAACTAGATTGATTTGATCTCATTCACTAGTTTTTAATTTTGACTGATTTTGATCTATTCAATTGATTTTTTAGTTTATTAATTTTCACTCCTAATCAAATCAAACAACTAATTGATTTTTTATTTTATCGCTATAACTAACTGATCAATCTTATTTTGAAAATATTAATTTAAAATGAATATTCAATTAGTTTGGTATGTTCAATTTAATTTTAAAAAATTGAATTAATTATATTTTATTTTTCAAAAAATTGAATTAAATTGACTTAAAATTGATTCTATTTAATTTAATTCAATTTAATTATATTTTTATTGAATTTTTAAAAATCATTTAAATATTTTTAATATAAATTTGTAATTTTAATTATTTATAAATATAATACATATCATGTATGAATTGTGCTTGTGTAGATAAAGACTATAATTTAGTTATATTTAAGTATAAATTATATACATAATATTCATATATTATATAAATAATATATTTTATTTTATTGACTTAAAAACATATATTATGTTCTTTTTTTTGTTTTTTTATATACTCAAAATTGGGTCACTTGAATTAATCAATTTTAGAAAAATGAAATTAATCAAATTAATTGCTTCAAATTGACTCTTAATTAAATCTAATTGAATGCTCATCTCAAATTATGTCCAGCACTCAACTGAATTTGTCCAATTCATTCTTTCTTGTTTGGATGCCGAATCTATCGAGCTGGCAAATCGTCTTGAATTCAAGTCACTCCATGTGCTACATTTTTGGACAAATCGGAGAAAATTACATGTAAATTTTTGAATAAATTTATGAATTTTAAGATGAAAATTGGCAAATTTTGGATCCAAGAAATTATAATATTGAGTTTTTTTTATTAAAAAAAGTAGTTATTTTTTGAATAACTTTATTTTTTGCTCCGCTGATTCTTATTCATCTAGATTTGGAATATTCAGATTTTGTTCAAATAAAAAATAAATTGTAATTGAGTTTGCACGTTTGTCATATTTATTTCCTTTTTTTTTTTTAAGAAAAAAAAAATTCTCATGAGATTTCAGTGCGCTTTAGCTACACAATGGAAAAATAGAACATTCTCCTCTTACATTAGTCCTACTACATATAATTGATGAATGGAATTTTCAAACTCAATCATTTAACTCTCCACAAAAATTAAGAGAAAAACCGATTACATCTAATTATATTTCTTTTGTAATTACAAGTCAATTTTTCTATGGGTTAAATATTCTGACTTCTTAAATTTTGTCCTATTATACTATTTAGTCCTCTATTTTCAAAAATTATATTAAAACATCTCTCTATTTTAATTTGTAATATTAAAAGATCTTTTCACCTATTCTACTACTATTTTTTTCTGTTAGTCAAATGAAAAAGTCAAAATTAATTTACTAAATACTCTTACTTTTTATAACCCAACCCACTACCAAATCCGAGCTCCCGACCCACATATAGAACCTGAATACCCAGGCTTCTCACTGTGATCCAACATATACATTTGGATTCTTTTCGTCAACCTACTCAAATCCTTAGCCACAAATTTAGACAGAATCACCATGTCTCGTTGAATTTGGTCATGAAAGAGCTTAAGGTCCGATAGGAAAAGACAACCATCAAAGCCTTAGAAATTGTTAGGCATCTATTGTTGTTGAGGATTCACCTCTGATTCTCAGTTTCAATTTTTAGGGATAAATTGTTGGGTATAACTCCACTTCACCTCAATCGAAATGTTCTTTAGTACCCAAGAATTTTGAAGAACATTTTTTAATATATTGTTGTTGTTGAAGACTTTGCCTCTGATTTTTAACTGTTGTTGTTGATGAGGGCTCGATTTTTGAATCTACCGATGATAATAGATACTTGATTCCTATTGTTGATGAGGGCTCCACTTCAGCAAAGAAACCTGGTGACTACATGTCGTCCCTCCTTTTGGCTCCAAAGATGGATGGTGGGAAAATTCTAATGCATGCAAAAGAATTTCTTCAATGTAGCGCCAAATCTCATTGTCATCAACTGCAGTTGAATCATGACCCATCTGTTACCACAGATTTCTCAGTGCGGCAGTATTTTTGATCATGCAACTACTGCCACATCTGCAGATTGCAACGCAAGCAACCATAAGAAGTGCAAGTTCTTTGATCTTTCAAAAGGAGAATAAAGGGTATCAGGTCTCTATATTGGGCATTGAGGCAGACATAGATGCAAAAACCAGGTTATAACAAAGGGTCTAAAAGCCGAACTGCATATTGTAAGGCCTACAGTGGAGGAAGGAGGTGTCAACATTTAGGTTGCACTAACAGTGCTGAGGGGAATTGAAAATCAATTTCAACATTTCTCATGGCAAATCATTTTTGGATTTGGGATTTTGTTTTTTGAATTTGTGTGTGCTTTGATGGTTGAAAGAGGTAAAGGGTCACAAAATTGTTTCGAATGTGTTTTATTTTCTCAACATTCAATATTTAGTGATCGATTGTTGAGAAAAGGTTTCTGGATTTAATGGGTTTCTGGGTTTGTGAATTGATATGCTCACTAAGGCTTAATTTTCCTGGTGCTGAGGTGTATTGCAAACTGCAAGGATTTGATATGGGTCTATGAATTGATTGCTTAAGTTTCTTGGTTTGTAGAGTTTCTTGGTTTCTAGGTTAACATATCAATTCTTTATAGAGCATATCAATTCTTGTTGGGTTTCGTTGTTTGATTTCGTATTATTGATTTCAATTTTATTTTTGATTGTATTAATTATGTTGATTTCTCATACTTGATTTTGAATGTATAGAAAATGAAATTTTAATTTTTGATCGATTTCAATTTCATTTTTTATTGTATATTTGATTTCAATTATGTTGAGGTATTTAGTAGAAATAAAAATTCAAATGAAGATAAAGGGTAATATAGACTTTTTATATCAATTTAACATAAATTATAATAAAGTTTAACAAAAGTAAAATATAAAGATAAAAAGTAAAATATAAAAATATTTTAGTATAATTTTTAAAAATTATATATTTTAGTATAATTTTTAAAATGAGGAATTAAATAATACAATAGGTAAAACCTAGGTGATTAACGTATTTAACCTTTTTTCTATCATTAAAACATCACCCCCTAAGTGTGATTCAATTACAAATTAAAACAAATATTGGATTTTATTTACCAATTGATATTCACATTATCACATACCAGTCCTGCTTTCGATACAACAATGAATTTCTTGCACTTTTTGGTATGGATAAAAAAATTTGCATATGTTTTCCTTTGTTTTGTTAATTAATTTATTTCGGAAGCATTTTTTACTTACTGTTCACATGAGTATTTAAATTGTCAAGTTTGTTTATAATATTTATAATATAATCACAAAGTAAATTCTGCTTTTGAATAACCACAAGTTATAATGTGAATATCTAAATTGTTTGTCTTGTCTTTGGGTGGAGACTTGGAAAGGGGAGAATTGCTTGAGTGGTGGGTTTTGGAGGGTCAAGCAAATTTGAATTAAATTATTTTGGAATGAATTATTGTTAGATTGAATTAATTTTGAATATTTCTTTTGAGTGATTTAGGATAGGATCATTTTGATATCTGGCCCAAGTAAAAAATAAATTTATATTATTTTTAGATTTAAAGTTTCAAGTCGAATTAAATCATTCATGATTTTGATTTGTTAAATAAATAAAATATTATTTTAATTTTTAAATAAATTTAAAATATATTTAATAATTTAAATCAAATTAAATTTAGATTATTTTGAATCAATTTAGAGTTGAATTAATTCGAATACAGGTTAAGATCAAATTAAATTTGATCTAGAAAAAATTGGAGGAGAGGAAAGGTTCGAATCAATTTTTTAAAATAATTCAAATCAAATTTTTAGATCGAATAAGAAATTACTACTTTTAATTTTAGTAAGAGGAAGGAGAGGGAGTTGATTATTTCACAAATTACTCTTGGGGTATTTAGTTAGAGGAATCCCAAGATAAAATAGTTCAAAAATGTTAAATGTTGGTGTTTAATTTGCCACAAAAAGTTTTATTTTTGAGAAAACTTTTGGTTTGTCTAAAAAAGTTTTATCTATGAGAAAGCTATATTCTTGAATCTGTGGCCCTCATCTCTGCTTTCCTATCTACATGAAAAAATACTTCCCAATTCAAGAGATAGAAAAAACTATTTTTTCGTGACTATGAAAAATTATATAGTTATGCATTGACAAATATACCCTTAGTTAATGTAATATATAGACATATATAAATTTATATTTTTTTATTTACTAAACTAAAATTTATGTATTTATTTAAGACAATTTTAATCAAAACCAATAATATAGATTATCATTCAATTTTAATTAAAATAATTATTGAACTACAAAAAAATTACAGTCTCTTATTAGTTCATTCAGTAATTAAATAATTTTTAGATTTTCTTAAATTTTTATTATCATAGACTATATATTTTTAATTATTAGTACATTGTAATTATTAAAAATATTTTTTAAGATAAGAGAATAATTATTTAGCACTGTTGAATAATATTTATTAACTATATTACAATATATTATTTATATTATGAGATTTTATAATAATTATAATTTTATTATTATTATATTTTATATTAATTTTAATTATAAATTATATTAAGTTATATTATTTAATAATATTATATTTATTATGTATTATAATGTTATATATTATAATTATATTTCAAATTGAATTGATCATCATAATAAATTTTATTGTATAAGACTTTTGTATATATTAATTAAATAAAAATATACAATTGTATTAGGAGTATGGTAGTAATCTATATTAATTTATTTGAACTATTCTACGTACAAATCAAAAACATTAATTTTGAATTTCACAAAAATTTTTATATTTAACCAAACACAAGAATCTTATATTCTTGAAACTATTTACTCACAAATTTACTTCCCTAAGAAAGTGATTTCGAATAAAAATATTAAATTTTAACAATCAAACATTCTCTTAATAAGGTTTGGATATAAATATAAATACAAATATATATATATATATATATATATAACCATCTCAAAAAATATAAATTTTAAACTGTTCAATTAGGCAAGTTATTAACCTAATTGTGATCAATGATTCACGAAACTATTTCCCAAAATGAAGTGTTTTCCAACAAAAGTATTAATTTTTCATTGAGGTCTTTCGAAGCAGTCCATTAGGTTAGAAGTATTCAAAATCCAACCAAGAAATCTACCTAAATTAAACAAAATCAATTCTAAGTCATTGTTATTTAATAAATGATGATTTGGTTTGGTTTGGTTTGATTTAATTTGGTTTAAAACTTTTCAAATTTGAAATTAGTATAAGTTTGGTTTACAGTTTAATTTGCCTCAAAAATTGTCTAAACTAAATGAAACCAAATCCATTCTGAATATATAAGGATAAAATTTCATAGTTTTTGATGCTTTTATGAAAATTAATTCATTAATTTTCCAGTGTGAATAGTTAAAAATTAGAAATTCCTTTTGTTATCTAGGATTTTAAAAATGTATTTAGTAATTTTGTTTAAATTTAAGAAAATCTACTAGTTTCTCGATTTTTAAATCTAATCCTAATTTAAATATAAAAATAAAAATTTCAGTTCAATCAAACCACTCAATTTGAACCAAACCAAATATTCACGAGTATAATGGTTTGATTATGTCTGAAAATTTTTCAAATTGAATTTGTCCATACGGTTTAAATCTCTCTCTAAACTGCCATCTGAAATGTTAGTTAGCTAGCTGAGCTGACCATAATTTCAGTCATTCATTTGTTTCTACTACCATTTTAGCATGAATTTAGTGAGAGGATAAGCTAACTCCATAAATTATATTGAATAATTTTCCACTTATTAATGCATTCCTCTTCTCCACCAATCATGCGCTGTTATATTCAGCAAGCAGTACAGTTTACCTCTTCTCTCTATTTTTCCTATTATATGTAAGGTGAATTTTTTTATTTGATTAAAAAATATTTGAATTCACTTATTCAACCGATTTAAAAGAAAATCTGAAATAAGTTTTTTTTTTTTAAATCAAATTTGGCTTAACGCTAATTCAATTCACATTTCAATTTAACTCGAATTTGACTTAACTTAAATTATTAAAATATTTAAAATTTATATAAAAATTAAAATAATATTTTTTATTTAAAAAATCAAATTATGAGTGATTCAATAAAAAATCTGAAATAAATGATTCAAATTTCTTTTTATATATTGATTTGATAATACAACTAGATCCCATCGGTTTGAAATCCACATAATCTTATTTAAATTCATTCAAAAAAAAAATTGATCGAAGATTAAATATTTTTCAAAAATAATCTAAACTGAAATTGATTAGATTTGAATATGATCAATTCAATTCATTTACTTCCTCTAATTATATGATTAGATAGTATTATGAAATAATATTTGTTCTATGAAAAAAATAATTTTTGTTATTTTAAGTTCATTTTCAAATTCAATGAATATAATAATTAATTCTTTCTAGGTAAGGTAAAAGGACAAAGGGAAAGGAAAATATGTTTCCTCGTTTTGATCGTAGAAATAAAATTATGATAAACGATATGGGATTACAACCAGTTAGAAACTTTAGTTATTATTGAATTTGAAGTTTCCACCTTTTTTCTTTTTTGATATGTGAGCTAGGGTTTTGGACCGTACAATAATATTCCAGCGCCTTTCATTAATACTGGACCTTACTAAATAAATTTACCAATACATTTAAAATGGTAAACAGACGTGTGAAATGAATTTAGGTCAAATTAATTTTAGGTTATATTTATTTGGATATATTTAAATTTAGTCGCTTTCAATTGCAATAGGTTAGGTAAGATTGAATTATCAAATACATGTGTGAGAAAAAAAAAATCTAAGTCATTTTTTAGTCATTTTCTGAAATCAAGTTGGGTCCTGCTCATATCTTTTACTTTTAATATGAATATTATTTTATTTTTAAATATTTTTAATAATTTTAAAACTAAATTAAATTTAAATCAAATTCGAATTAGATAAAGATTGAATCAGTTTGAGATGAATCATAAGTATAATTAAAGTTGTCCTAAGAAATAGGTTTGTTTCATTTCAAGTTTGCTTTCATATTGAATTAAATTTGAATTATTTTTTCCAATCAAAACAACCATCTCTAATTCACTATTAATATTTCAATATTTTTAATTTTTTTATTGAAAGCAGAGATGATAATTTTTTATAAAACTAAAAAATGAATTTAAATTCACTTAGAAAATTGATTGAAATAAATAATTAAAATTTAAATTGATATAAATATAAGATAATCAGAAAATTTTATGTCGATTTCAATCCCATTTTGACCTTTTTTTTAAAAAAAATTCCTCAAGTATTCATTAAAGTTGATCTTGAAATGATTTGATTTAAATTATTTTTTTGAGAGAAAATATAAATCTCATTTATATATTAAAACTAATACATCTTAATATAAGTATAAACTTTAGACAATCAAAAAGTATTATAAACTTTAGACAATCAAAAAGTATTATCATATGTTTGTAGTAGTTTCATCTAAAAATCATTAATAATATTGATAAAATTTCATATGTTGTACCTCAATAAACACGTTCTTTTTGGTGATTGATTTGATCAAATATCAATTTTTATATTTTTTGAACGAATTCAATTAAAAGAAAAACAATAACGAATTATCCATAAAAAATACTCAAATTGTTTTTATAGGAAAAGCTCAAATATCCCACAAAAGGGATTCATTTATATTTTCATGAGGGAGAATTCATATTTCTATAAAGCAAGAACTAAATAACATGCAAAAAATAAAAACTACAAAAATCAATAAAATCAGATTTATAAATTTAAAATTATTAAGATAAAAAAAACTCAGCATCATAAAATAAAGAAAGCATAATAAATTACAATAATCTAAAATTACAAATCTAGAAATAAATCAAAGAAACTCATTTATTTTCTTTGAATAGATTGAAAATACACCAAAAAACTAGGAAAACTATACTAAACAACTAATAGATCTAAGAATGAGAGAAATACCAAGTAAAATATATTCAATGGCAATTTAAATAGATCAAAATAAGAAGAAATTTAGAAAAAAAAAAAAAAAAGAAAAGAAACATGAGAGAAGAGGTGAATAATAAAATTAATTCTCTCTCTCAAGGAATGCTGAATGTGGATTGTTATGATCTTTTTTTTGGCGGATGAATTGATTTGGTTTGACCACATCTTAGAAGTGAGGAGACAATAAAACAAACTCTTATCACAATGGATGAGGAAAATGATTAGTGCCCAATTTCTCCGCCTACCAGTTCCATCAAAAAGCGCGTAGAGATGGTGCATTAGCATTAGCAAATTAAATTAGCATAGGATACCATACCATGTTGAGTGTTGAATACGCCCATCAACTCAAGATCTTGTTGGCTTATTATTATTATGATATAATAGGAAGAAGATTGGATTTGGTTTAACCAAATACCAACCCATCATGTCGTGAATCTTTCCACGTGCAGTGTTTCCTTCGTCACACTGCTGACTAAATTACACCCATAGTCCTTAAATTTAGAGATAATTTTATTGTTGTTTTTATACTCTAATTTATAATGAAAAATACATCCATTAATATTTCGCTTTAATAATTATTTCTGACATATTTTTCTGATTTTTACCACGCAGAAAATCTTATATTACTTTTATTTAACATTATTTTTAGTGTATCAAGATTACAATTACGAATGATATTTGACTAAAAATTTTGACTGTAATTACGAATAAAGAGAAAATAAAAAAGCTATAAATTTTGACTATATTAAGAAATGAAAATAAAAAAAATATAAAAAACTAAGGAGAGAGAAAATAAAAAATTAAGTCAAGAGCGTGAAATTGAGAATTTCATCTGATGTAACACTTTAACACACTAAAATAACATTAAGTGGAATAATGTAGGATTTTCGATAAGGTAAATACCAGAAATATATATTAGAGATAATTACAATAATAATTCATGTATTTTCATTGTAAATCAAAATATATGAGTAATAATAAAATTACCTATAAGTTCAAGGACTACAAGTGCAATTTAGCCTCACACTGCTTGGTTTTCACCGCTCATCTATCCCAACTTCCCAAGACTGAAAAGGCCAACGACCCCTCCCCCCGGAAAAATATTTATTTATTAATTAAATATCACACTTCTACTTAAATAAACATGTTTTTATTTTCCTCCCTTTTTTAGTGGAAGTATCGTCAAATAAAACTGTTCAATTTTGACCCTTAATGCATGAAAATATCATGCGATTTCGAATTCCCATATAAATATGCACACGTAGATATAATTTAAGCTTCGTTCATTTTTATGAAAAATAATTTACTTAAAAATATATTTTTTAATATTTATAATATATTATAAAAAATTATTTTTTAATTTATAAAATTACAATAAAATTTAATTCATAAATATTTTATATTTATACTATTTATTATTTAATATAAGATAAAATATATTAAAAATAAAATTTTTAATGGGTCTACCTATTAGTAGTGACTCCCATGGGTTAATAATAATTAGTGATAAGTCATGACAATCAAAAATAGCTAATGATAATAAATATATGTATTTATATGATTTATTTTTTATTTGAATTAATTTATCAAAATTTGAAAAATGATTTTCCATTTTTAAGAAAGGAAGTCATTTTCTTGAAAAATAATTTATTTTTTCTTTTAACTGAGAAAATATTTTATGTTTATCATTTCTTTTAACGCATTAAATAAAGGACAATACAAAAAATTATTTTTCAAAAATATTTTTTTGAATGCTTTAATAATAAAATATATTCTTATGTTGTGCAAAGATTTTGAATTTAATTTCTTTAGTCAAAAAATTATTAAAAACCGAGAGTTACTATGTTTATTAAGGACTACAAGGCCTTATTTTTTTTTCAATTGTTGTCTAGTTTATTGACCAACTTAGTTTTTTTCAAAAGTATTTTTTCCCTTTCATAATAAATGTCGTTTAATAATTGTATTTACTTGATATTATTATATAAATAAAAGATTATATTACACTTAATCAATTATTTTTATAAATTATTATGTACTCTATAAAGAAATAATTATTATAAAAAAATGATAAAATTAAAAAAAATTAATTAATATTTATAGATAATTATAAAACAGAAAGTATTATGGTAAAAAGTTTCTCTCTAAAATAACGTATAAGGGAGGGCATATTAGTAAAAAAAAAAAAACTCATGTCATGATGGGATTTGAGCTACTTGACATATTATTCTGGTCTCAAGCATCGAGTCTGATAATTGTGCAATCATATTCACTATGACGAATCGTAATTAATAATGTGCTTAGTTCGTTCATAAAATACAAGATTTGCCACAATTTGAATAACACTAGTATTGTTGGCATGGAGAGGAGCAGGATTAGATTGCGGATAATCTAATTCAGAGAGTAAGTCACGTAACCAAGTAATTTCTGAACAAGCAGAGAACACAGTACGATATTCAAGCTCAATAGAGGATTTGGATACTTGTTCTTATTTTTTACACTTTCAAGAAATTAAAAGTATCACCCAAATATACACACTAACCCGTAGTAGAACATCATGTATCGGGACATCTAGCCCAATCTGCATCACTATAAACAATGAGATGAAGAGATGTACTAAATGGAAAGAAGAGCCTGCGAGTGGGAGTACCAAGAAGACAACAGATAATGTGTTTAACCGTAACCATATGTAAATGACGTGGTGAAGCCATAAATTGACCAACTAAATTAACTGCAAAAGAGATATTTGGTCGACTAATAGTAAGATAAACAAGACTTCCAATGAGTCTCCGATAAAATGTTGGATCTTGGATGGGATCACCTTCATTTTGTTGATATTTGACATTAACTTCCATAGGTGTATCGATAGGAGCCTACTAAGTGAATGATGTCACAAAGATGCTTATGTTGGTTTATAAAGATTCCTTTGCTACTTTTGTGAATTTCAAGCCCCAAAAAATAAATAAGAGATCCAGGATCTTTCATGTGAAATAAAGCATATTGAGAGGCTTTAAGTTACTGAATCTCACCAATATCAGTGCTAGTGATAATAATAACAGCCACATAGACAAGTAAGATAATAATACCTAGGGTAGTCTTTTGCAACAATAAAGAGGGGTCATACTGGCTTTGCACAAAAGAGAGGTAAATAAGTGTTTGTCGAAATTTCTCAAACCAAGCACGAGGGGCTTGTTTGAGCCCATATAATGAACATTTCAAGTGACAAACATCTACAACATTAGAAGTCTTCAATCCTAGAGGAGGCTTCATGTAAATGTCTTCTTGGAGATCCCCATGAAGAAATGCATTTTTGACATCCATCTGATGGATGAGTCAATTCTTAGAAGCTGCAATAGCCAAAATTGTACGAATAGTAGTCATTTTTGTAACTAGAGCAAAAGTTTCCTCATAATCAATCCCATATTCTTGATAATGGTCAAGAGCTACTAGTCGAGCCTTATATCAATTCAAAGATCCATCATATTTCAGTTTGATAAAAAATACCATTTACACCCAATGGGAGTGATAATGGATGGACAAAATACTATATCCTAAGTATTGTTATGTTGTAAGGCATTAAGTTCCTTATGCATAGCTTGTTTCCAACAATCATGCTTTATAGCTTGTGAGTAAGAGGTAGGTATTATAGCAGAGGATAGTGTTGCAACTAAAGATGTATGATTACCAAATCTCTTTGGAGAATAGCCATACCTATCAGGAGGTCGAGAGATTCAAGTGGACTGTCGAACTATTAGAATGGTGATGTCAGTTACTGGTGCCAAAGGGGACTCATGGGAAGGCCCATCAGGACAATCCTCATTCATGCTTCGCCATGCATACACAATACAAGGCCTAAATCGTGTGATAGAATCATGAGAAATAATATTAGAAGAATTGACCTCATCCTTAAAGGGAGGAAGAATAGAATGAGATGGAAAGTGTGAGGTGGCATCATGAAAGGGAAATAAGTATTATTGGTCAAGAAAAATGACATTATGAGAAATACGAAGTCATTGAATGGTGGGGTCATAACATAGATAACCTTTTTGATGTAGTGCATAACCAAGAAAAATGCGTCTCACAAATTAAGCAGAGAGTTTAGTTCTTTCATGAGGCAAAAAAATAACAAAACAGACACATCTAAAAGGATGTAAATGAGTATATTCAGGTTATTGATTATGGAGACAAAAATATGGTGTTTGATGGTTAAAAGTGAGGGATGGAAGTCTATTTGTCAGATGTATAGCAGGAGATAGAGCCTTAACCCAAAATGTGATGGAACAGAAGATTCAATAAGTAAGGAACGCACCACATCAAGAAGGTAATGATTTTTTCTCTCTGCCACTCCATTCTGTTGAGATATATACGGACAACTTCGTTGAGAAATAATTCCCTTCTGTTGAAGAAAATCTTGAAATTTTTGAGACATATATTCCCCCCTAGAATTAGATTGAAAGATTTTGATACCTCGAGAAAATTGATTTTCAATCAAAGCTATGAATTTTTGAAAGGCATCAAAAACTTTAGATTTGCAAAACAAAAAATATATCCAAACAAAGCGACTGTGATCATCAATGAAAGTGATAAAATACTTATAATGAGCATGAGATATGACTGGTGAAATCCCCCATACATCATTGTGCACCAAATCAAAATAATGAGATGAATATTATAATGAGATGGGAAAGGAAGAGTTTTGCTTTTTGCCATTTTGCAACTAGAATAATCAACAACGACATCTTTAGCTGAAAAAGGAATTTTGTTACTCAACACCCTAGATTTTAACATTGATAGAAAAGTTCAATCATTTAGATGACCTAACTTTACATGCCATAATTTGCAATCATGCTTAATAGAATTACAAAATAAGGAAATCACACTTATTGGCTTAGTTGGTGCATGAAGATAAAGAGGAAAGAGTCTGCCCCATTTAGGTCCCTTTGCTATTGTTTTCCCTGACACCATCTCCTGCACAACACAACCAGAAGGAGAAAAAAATAACTTGACAATTATTTTCTACTATTTGTCCAATAGAAAGAAGATGCGCAGATAAGTCAAGAGAAATAAAAACATTTTTGCAGTGTTGGAAAGGAAGAAATATTACCAACAGAAGTGATGGGAAGATGATCCCCATTGGCAGTCACAATTTGCAAGTCACCATCATATTTTTTAACATTAATAAGGTTATCACATGAATGAGTCATATGGTTGGAAGCTACCGTGTCAAAAAGCCATAATTTAAAAAGTGAGGTAGTTTTACTAGTAAGACTAAGGGCAGAAAGAGTTGATACAATCATTTATTGAACATGCTCTTGAGTAATAGAGGAGACTACTAGCTAAGAGGAAAAGACAATAACCACAACAGAAGGATCATTCATCATATTGGTAGTAAAAGTGTGAAAGGCACGAAGATTGCGACTTTGGGGATGCTTCCAACATTATGAGAGAATGTGTCCTTTAACTTTGCAATAGTTACAAAATTTTTGAGGATAGTGATTGGCAATATGACCAAATGCCTTGCAACTGCAACATTGAGTATTGCGTAGATTGCAAACACGTTGTTTACCTTGAGCAACATAAGCAACATTAAGAGCATTAGTGGAACTTCCTTTTTGTTCCAAAGTGGCTTACGTTAAAAAACATTGCTCCTCCCCAAGAAGTTCATTCAAACAATCATCCAAAGATGGAGGAAGAATCTGATGCAGTAAAGTTGAACACACAGGTTCAAACTCAGATCGAAGTTTCATCAAAAATTTATCCCTTTGACTAGCCTAATGAAGAGTTTGAACATCTTTTAAAGAGCTAGTAGGAACATTGGCATACACGATATCTATGTATTTTGTCTATAATGTGATAAACCCAGTATAATACTCTTGAATTGACATATTTCCTTAAGTGTAAATAGAAATGTCATATTCCAATTGAAAACGCTTGACCGAGTTTTTCTAATCATAAACTTTCTTGAAATAATCTCGCATAGTTTTGGATGTCTTGTAGATTGCAAATTGACAGTAATAATCAATTTCATAGTTTGCAATAATCAACTCTTGATTCGAGCATTTTTGGTGTCCCAATCAACAGTTTTGTGAGATTAGTAGGCCTAGAGTTGGTTTCATCAATGTGTCTCAATAGTTCATTCCCTTGAACATAAATCTGAAACTAAAATTTTCCAACAAGATAATTCTTACCAGAAAACTTGACACAAACGATTTTTATTTTCTCTATGACTGAAATTCTGAAAGAAATTGCCAAAAAAATAGCTTAAAGGTTCAAACCAAAAAGCTACCACTCCAAACCAAGAAGTTACCACTCCTTTCCAAGAACTGATAAAAAAACTCATAATCTTAGTAAACAAAAAGAGTGGCTTTGATATCACAACAAAGAAAGACACAAACACAGATTTTGGATGAATAATTGGATGCCCAAAATCTATGAGCTCTCCCTTTTGTATATAGGTCAGATACAGTTAATCAAGTCCCATAATTACAACACTAATTCCTCTCTATTTACACCAGTAATATTATCCCTCAAAAGTCAACCAAATCCCATAATTATAACACTAATTCTTTCCTATTTACGACAACAATAATATCCTTTAATTGCTGCCATTATGCCCCAATTACAACAAGAAAATAATACATTTATAGTTGACAATATCCCTTAATTATATGAGATAAATATTCTACAAGATATCATTGATAATATATATTGACTAATTTGCTAAAAAAGATATAAATTTTGAACTTTATATTTCAATTTTATTTCAAAATTTAGAACACAATGATTAAAATTGAAAAGTGTTACATAAATTTACAATATACTATAATATAGTAAATATGTAGATTATAGTATATTTTTCTCTTTCAAAAGTGAAATTATTATTAATTATTAATTATTATTTTAACTCATGATTTTATATTCTAATTGAATAATCAAATCTTAAAATCCACCACAAAAAAATATATAATTTCTATAATCCAGTAATTTCTTCATGATTAAATAGATAATAAAAAATCAAATTATATAAATATAAACAAAGCCAAAACGAAAAATCTAATCTAAGGAAAAATATTTGATATACCGATAATGGATGCAAAATGAAATATATAACAATTTGAGGAAGAATTTATAATCAATGGTAAAACTACTGAAACTTTTAGGGTGAGGCTATAATAACAAAATATCAAAATGACAAAAATTATTTGAAGGGTCTAAAATAATACAAAATGGCGGATTCAAATATGCATGACATGGTTGAAAATAAAAGGAATTAATATGAGATGGGCCAAAACAACAGAAATAAGTAAAAGAGAGACCAAATCGAAAACAAAAATACATACTAAAAAAAAAAAAAAAACAAAACTGGGGGGAGACCTGGGACAGGGCCCCAATTCCGCCTCTGTTCCCAACCACTCCACATTAACTTTATTGCTCAAGATGACCGATGTTATGATTGGGCAGTGGGCTTTCCATGAGAACTTTGGACCGGTGCAGATGATCAGTGAGGAACATAGGGCTTTAAGTTTGAGGAGACCGATGGCATGGCCACTTCCTCAGGATGAACAGTTTAAAGTTAATATGGATGACTCCTTAGTTCAAGATGGATCTGTGAGTGTGGAAGCATTCATTCGCAATAGTACAGGACAATGCATGGCAGTTAGGGCTGCTTTTTAACTGATACAACCTTAGTCCTTATGGTTGAATTGTGCGCAGTACGGGAAGATTTGACCTTTGCGATGGAGTGTGGCTTTCATAATTTCAGGTTTGAGAATGATGCTAGTGAAGTTGTAGTCCTTGTGAACAAGAGGTGCTTTCAGATTTTGGTCTTATTGCAAAAGATACTCTAGTTTTTTTTTTTTTTATAAAGTAGATAGTGTTACGCCTATCTCTAGGACAATTAATTGTGTAGCTAGTGATCTTGCCAAATTTGGTCATAAGAACTTTAGTGAGTCCGTTTAGTTGGAGGATGGCAGGCCTGTATGACTCAATAATCTTCTATTAGTTGATATTATTTGAGCCTTTTTTGCTTGTTATTGTACTATTGGGTGTACTCTTTTTTCTTGAGAGAGTTTATCTTTTTGAGTTTTATCCATCAAGATTTTTTAATGTGGCACCCTATCTTCCGTTAGCCAACTAGTCCACATTTCTTATTTTATTCTTATGTATTCCTTCATTGTCCCTTTTTATTAGCAACTTTAGTATTTTAGTAAATTTTGATAGAGCCTCCTTATAACTAAAATTTTTCGCATAAAATCACATAAAATTAAAGTACTAATGTCTATTTAGGGGACTTTATATATATATATATATATATATATATATATATATATATATATATATATATATATATTTGTGTGTGTGTGCGCGCGCGCGCGCGTGTGCGTGTGCGTGTGCGTGTGCATGTGCGTGTGTATCACTTGTCTAGAGATGATAATTTTTGGTAAACTTCTTTGGAAAGATGATAGTTTTGAGAAATTTGATTAGAAATGATTCAAAGTTTTCAATTCAAGTCCAATTCAATTCGCAAACAATTCAAATTGATTCCATTTTGATATGACTTATAGATCAACTCCAGCGGTTCAATTATAAATATTTTTAAAAAAGAAAATAATTTTTTATTTTAAAAATTAAAATTATAAATGATTTGATTGAAAATTAATTTTTTTTTTGGCACATTAGCTTGATATCCCAACTCCACCTATGCATAGTTCGAAGTAATTCGATTCAAACTTACCCGAAAAAAAGACATAACTCAAAATTAACTAAATCTAAAAAAATAATCAATCCAGACCTTGACTTCTCAACAAAACTCAACACATATAATATAAAACATCTAATCAATTGTCACATTAATTTAGATTTTAAACTAAATGAAAACCAAACTACTTAATTATTATAACCTATTTTTTGGGTTATATCAAGCCTAGAATAAGTCAATTGGGATTAATTACCTAAATTCATAACTTATCCTAATTAACTTAAAATATTCTAAATTATGACTACATTAACAAATTATGTAATTAACTTAATCAGCTAAATAAATAACTAAAAAAGAAATAGAATAACAAATTGTTATTGAAAACATTTTTCATGAAAAGCGATGGATTTGAGAGAAGGAAAGCTAACTTTAAAGAAATTATTCAACCAAAAAAAGTTGTAAATATAGAGCAATATGCTTGTGATATTGATTGGATTGAGGATTGATACTACCCAGATAATGTGAACTAGGCCTAATCGCAATAAAGCCCAATTCGACCTACATTATCATAATAAAGGGCTAAGACTAGCTCGGCCCATAATAAGGCCCATCGGCTCACAAACCAACATGGCTCGGTGGATCCTAAAACACACAACCCATATCTCATCCTCATTAGAAAGTTACAACTCCTCATAAGGAAGTTAATCCTTATCAAGAGACAACAATCCTAATCAAGAAAAAATCTAAGTCTTACCCCAATAAGGAAACAAATCTTCTCAATCACTATATAAAGAGCCTCACTAGATATTCCTTACACTTACACACACCCACCTTATCTCTCTATTAAGTAGCTGATTTAATCATCAGAGTGGGCTTTTGACAATCGTCAAATTCCCCTTTCACCATTGTCATCTTGTAGGAGTTGAGCCAAAGAGACCCAAACCACCCATTTGAGCCTAAGAAACCTAGCTAAACCCCTAATTTGTTAAGCCTTGCAAGATTATTAGTGCTGTGAGTGTGGACTTACCATAACAAATCTTCCAAAACCTTTATTCGCGACGTCTCCCAATGACCCAAAACCCCCTAAATCCATCACCAATCTGGCATCGTGGAACATACAACTACAACAGAACCTCCAGCTGTCACTTCCAAGACAGAAGAGGGGCATCAAACCTTTGACCTTCTCTACATGCTGAACCATAACCCTTAAGCCATTACCCAACTTACTGCCGCCTATATAGACTTTATAATAATGTTGAAGTGAATTGAGCAAGTACTCACATATAGAGAATCCTTACTAGCCCATAGGCTATAGTCATTGAGTCATAAAAATCGTCACCTCCATAATTAGACGGGAATAGGTGGGGGATCTAGTTCGGGAAGAGAGAAAAATTAAGCAATCAGGTATGAGAATGCCTTTTACTCATACTAAGTTTGTGCATAGGAGAAAGACTCCCAAGTCTAAACTCCAATGCCATTATTGCATGAAATTTGGGCATGTTAATATTCATTATTTTATTAGGAAGACTCACCTTAAATTAGAGGACCTTTCAACTCCTAACCTCCTAGGACCTAAGTATGCTTGGGTACCTAAGAAAAGGTGACTCACTTTTATTATGTAGGGAAGTGTGACAACCACCAATAAATCAAGCAATTGGCCTATGAATAGTGGATGTTCTAAGCATATGATGAGAAATAGAAAGCTATTCACAATATTGAAGGAAAAAGAAGGTGGATGTCACATTTGGTAACAATGCCAAAGGTAAGGTAATTGGCATTGGAACCATTGGTAAGAATGGTTGTTCCTTGATTTATAATGTTTTATTAGTTAATGGCTTACAACGTAATTTGTTGAGTGTAAGTCAATTATGTGACAAAGGTAATAAAGTCACCTTTGATCCTAGAGAATACCGAGTCACCATATTAGTGGATGATGAGGTTATTTTCAAGGATGAAAGGAAAAACAATACCTACTCAATTGACTTAGACAATTTGGCTAACCAATCTTCTAAGTGTCTTATGTCTTTGAGCAATGAAGCTTGGTTATGGCATAGAAGGCTTAGACATGTAAGCATGGATCTCCTACAAAGCCTATCTAAAGGAAAGTTAGTGGAAGGACTTCCCAAGCTAAATTTCATTAAAGACAAGACATATGGTTCTTGCCAAATGGGGAAGAAACATCAAGCCTCCCATAAAGCTAAAAATGTTGTAAGTTCTTTCTTAGTCTACATATTAAGTAAACCAAAGAAGGGATCTTCATCAACCAAACCAAATACACAAGGAAGATACTCAAGAAGTTTGGCATGGATGGTTGCAAAGTAGCCAAAACCCCCATTAGTGGTACCATCAAGCTAGACAAAGATGAATCGAGTAAGACGGTAAATGAAAAGAGATATCGAGACTTGATCAGATCTCTATTTTATCTTACTGCTTCTAGGCCAGATATCATGTTTAGTGTATGTATGTGTGCTAAGCTCCAATCCTCTCCTAAAAAGTCTCATTTAAATGCTGTTAAGAGAATTTTTAAGTATTTGCATGACACAATTCACTTAGGGTTATGGTATCCTAGGGATTCATCCTTTAGTCTTATAGGATATCTGGATGTGGATTATGCAAGTAGTTTATTAGATAGAAAAAGCACTTTCAGGACTTACCAATTTATAGGAGAATGCCTAGTATTTTGGTTTAGCAAAAAGCAAGTGTCAGTTGCCTTATCTATCCCATAAGCTGAGTAAGTTGCTGCAGGTTATTGTTGCACCTAAGTCCTTTGGATGAAACAATAATGGAAGGATTTTGGCAAAGTGGTTGATCACATTCCTATTAAATATGTTAACACTAGTGCTTTTAATCTTTCCAAGAATCCCATCCGACACTCTAAGAGCAAACACATAGATATCAGACACCATTTCCTTAGAGATCATGTCCAAAAGGGTGATGTTGTGTTATAATTTATTGACACGAATCATCAACTTGCAAATATTTTCACTAAACCTCTCAATAAAGAAAGGTTGAACTTCATTAAGAGAGAATTAGGAATGCTTGATGGCAGTTCCCTAAAGTGAAATATTTGATTTTATATATGTTTGCTATATGTGTTGATTGTTATTTGTTGATTGGTGATAATTATATGTGTGATTATTGAATTTAATGTGTGTTAATTGAGATGTCTTAATTTTAAATTGCAATTGTAGTTTTTTATAAACATATTGCATAAATTAAGCATCAAGATAGTGAAGTGGATCACATTTTTTTTTTCAAAACTTAACTTTCTATCCTTATCCTTGTAGACTCATAATTCGTGGTCACTATCTTCTATTGACGGTTGCGAATTACAAGTCCAAGTCACTTGACTATCAAACATCAAATCACGATCACGAGAATCAAGCTCCATCACGAATTTTGGTCAAGAATTCAAATTTTTGACAGTTGTAGTGTGCATTTTCGAGGAATTTTTGTCTGTTACTCACATTTTTTGAAAATTGTGAACACCATCCCATAATTCACGGACGCGAATTTGAGTAACTACCAAGCCATTAAGTGACTTAACTGCCAACCATTTCCAACTCTTCATTAATCTAATTCTAGCCATTTCTAACTGTTTACACACCCTTTCAATGACTATATAAACCCCCTAAACAGTGATTCTCATCACTTCATTCTACTCCAAAACTATTATCCTTCCAAACTCTCTAAATTCTCAAATTCTCTCCATCTTCTGCAATGGCTCCTAAGAAAATTTCAAGAGCAGAAAAGGACAAGGCTGTGGCTCAGCCACTTATACCCCCTGTACTCCATCTAATAAAGGGCATCACAAAGGAGGAGAAAAAGCACTACAAGGCAAATTCTTCAAAGATCATCCCCTTAATAAAATATCTTCTACATTTCTGCTGGAGACTCTAGGCATCAATGCAAAGATTCATGCATCCCTTTCAAACTTAGGCTGGAATGAGTTCTTCTTTCGAGATGAACCCGGTTATGAAGAAGTTGTTAAGGAATTCATATGCACGGTCCAACTGAGTCGCAAAGCAGATTCTCGAGTGGGGGCAATTCGAGTTAGTTTTTCGGGCTTTAAGTGATTCATATTTCATTACCTTTGAACAACTTTCCTCCCTTTTCAATCTTCAGGTCGGAGAAAACATTCCTTTTATTATCTCCGCTCTTGATGTCATATATTTTGAATTTTGGTAAAAAATTTCCATTGAAACCAAACATGACCCGAAAAACTCCCTAGCCAAATACATAAAAACTCTACCTCTTTGGATACTCCATCGTATCATCACCTTTTTCATAAAATGCTAGAGGTAATGTTAATGAGAAAGTATCGCAAAAGGACTTGACATTTCTTTTATGCCTTGTCAAAAATAAACCTATCCAAACTGGTCGGTATCTTGTGGATTAATTGATCCACATGAGCACTAAATCGAAAAATTAATTCCTTCTGCCTTCACACATAACAGCGATCTATCGCTTCATATGGGCACTTGATGGGGAAAATGAAAAATTCCTCACCAAGAAACTCCTTTCTTTTTAGAACTTTCTTGATTTCAACTATTTCTTCAACACTAAAGCCATACACTTGGACACATATGCTTATACCCTGGGTGCTTTTGGGGCTTATCCTCCCAAGCCTTCAAAAGGAAGCGAGTCATTATTAAAGAAGGAGCCTTACCAGTCCCCCCTCCTCAACCAAAACCCAAATCTAAATTGTCTCTTGCCACCATTAACCAAAAATTGGACATGATGATAGGAATGGTGAAGAGGGGATTCCTATTTCTCGCACATCTTCATAGTTGTTGAACTAGGATAATCAATCCTAGGTTTAGAACCTCTTTTGATCTTGACAAAGTAAATTGATGATCACTAACATTTCAAATAAGTGTTGTTGTTGCAGAATTGAATCAATCTCTCAAGAAGAAATGAAGAAGTTGATGAATTCCAAAGTAACATGAAAATCACGACCGCAACCTATGATTCGCGATCGCGACTCATGTTAAGATATGCTGAAAATCAAGCAGGCGAAATCGCAGTGCCATTCTTGGTCGCGATCCTTGAAAAGAGAGAAGTCAGATTGACACAGATGAATTCACGGTAGAAGTCTCGGCTGAGTCGCGATCGCGAATTTCAAAGAAATTCAAGAAGGAAGCAAGTCCACAACTACAGCCTGACAAGTGTCCCATAAGACAGTTGGAAGTCAAAAATCGCGAAGACATCTTGCTGGTAGCAACCGTGATCTTTGTGGAAAAAAGTTAACCAATTTGGCAGTTGGATTCGCGGCCTCTGTCGCGTCCTGTGTAAGAAAAACTCGCGACCGTGACTTCTGAAAGTAGGTGAAGGACAACGACTATATTTTCCTAGTGAACTAATAAGAAGTTGCCACGTGGACTAGCCGTTAGAAACAAACGGGGTTTCCCTTGAAGAATTTGTATTTCACGATCGCGAAAGGCAGTAGCGACCGCGATTTCACCCTGACAAGCATTAAATGCAAAATCTGTCAAGCATGTCTCAAAGATTTAGTGAGCTATGATTTGCAACGACTCTTTGGTGAAGTTTGGCTATAAATACCCCACCAAACAATCATGAAGGAGGTTGCTAAGAAATTTATTACAAGTATTGAAAGCTCTTAATCTTTGCTACTCATTTTCTTCATCTTCTTTACATGTGTTAGGTGTGAGCATTAAACACCAAATTGTAAGGTTTTGTGTTAGCCTCCAAAAACACTTTTAGAAAGGTTT
>CATIWR010023980.1:0-19430 GCA_949677035.1 Omphalea diandra | reverse complement strand
ACATGTCATGAGAGGTTAATTCCAGTTGAGAAGAAGATAAATTTACTTACCTACTGTCCCAGAATTGGAAAACCTTAGGCAGCTCACTCTTCTTCCTCTCTTCTTTTTCTTCTTCTTCTTCTTCTTCTTCTCTATCTTTGTTTATGTTATAACCCATGGTTTACCACTCAATTCTGACCTTAATTAACAGATATAAACTTATTATAATAATATAAATTCATGGTGCTTCATTTTCATTGGGTGGAAGGTCACTTTTCCTCTTTTAGTCCCTCTTCTTCACTCCTTAGGCACTTCCATCCATCTCCTAATTCCTAGATGCTCCTTATACTTTTAGATGAGCTCTCAAACACCATTATTTATGATGTTATAATAAGCACACAACATTAAATAATTTGTCATATAACTATGCAAACACTGCATATATGTTCAAGCATCCCAAATGCAATGATGCAATTGTCATTGTCGTGTTTTTATAATTCACATGTCTAAATGATTATTTATCTTGTGCATATGCTCATATGTGATTTCATATCATTTGTGCAATGAATATATTCATGTGATAATACCAATGAATAGCGATAGGGATGTTACACCACAGGTCATCGGCTGAATCCAAACTCTTTCTCTCCTTGTGTCATATACATATATGTACATCAAATACATGTTTGATTGTGTGTGTAGGATGGATAAAACCTTTATGCATATGTATTTTGGACATAAATGATATGAGTTATGTAAATAAATATGGCTGTTACAATTATTGGTATCAGAGCATATATGAATACGGTCGTTACATGCATAACATTACATTTCATTTCAAATAGGTTATACTCTTTGCACAACTAGCTATGACTCTTCATATTTCCACTTCTTCCTTGAACAATCCTTACATCACATTACATATATACATAACAATTTATTTCATGTCATTTCATTTCAACAATAAAATGCATACGAAATTGTTAGCCTAGTGCACCAAGAAGAAGGGTTGAATTGGTGGTTTATTGAAAATTAAAAGGAAAGTTAAAGTGTTTAGAAAGTTAAGAAGGAGAGAAGAAAAATCAACATAAAAAGTTTATAGTGGTTTAGGTGTTAACAAACCCTACATCCACTCCTCAATTCTTCATAATTGGGTATTTCACTCAACTAAACTTGGTGTTTTCAAGCTCAAACCTAACTTATACAACATGTGTTTTATGGCTCACACAAAACCTTTATAACCTTGTGTTTTTAGGCTCACACAAAAACCTTTCACAAGTGTTTTGGAAAGGCTCACACTTCATCCTTTTACAAGAGTTTTAGAATCTAGGCTAACTTTCAACCTACTTACAAAGGTATTTATTGCTTACACCAAACAATCAATAACACTTAAGAAGAGTAAAAGAATAAGTAGCAAATTGGTAAGAGTTTGATTATAATTAATTCAATTCTCTTGCATTTACATCAGTTTGGTTGAGTATTTATAGCCCACATCCACCAAAGAGACGTTGGTCAAAAACTAACCTCAAATCTCCAAGTTATGCTTGGAAGATTTTGCATTAAATGTTTGTCAAGCGGAAGTGACGATTGCTACTCTCATTTTGCAATCACGAATTTTCAATTTACACTGAGGAGCTAAAAATCATGGCAAAGAACCTCATTTTGTGTATAACGGCTAGTCCACGTGTCCTTCATCCAATGGTTGTCCAAGAAATAAAATGGTTGTGTTCAACCACTTACTTAAAAGTTACGGTCACGAATTGCCATTGTCTTAGGCGCAACTAAGATTGCAAATTCCTTTATTTGATGAGGAAATTCCAGCTTCTTGAGTCGCAATCATGACCAAATATTTGCCCCTATGAATTTTGATTTCCTACAGTTGCCTTGGACACTCAGTGTGTTGTGGCTGTGCCTTCGGTTCCCTCCTTTGTCACTATGAAATTTGCAATCGGGGCCTCAGACACGAATGCTATTATGAATTCCTCTATGATTCAACCAATGCTCCTTTAATTGAGTTGCGACTGCGAATTCACCCACAAATTCCTCTATCCTAGCTCCACCCATTCTTATAGCAATGTCACAGTTGCGATTTAGGGGATATCGACTATGAATTTAGATGTTCTTCTAAAAGATGGAGATTTTGACTTCCATCCAACTTCTAATGAAAATAACTCTTATAAATTGCAAAACAATATTCGAATGAAGCATTAGAACTAGTCAATCTCCATTGTCAAAATCAAAAGAGGCTTATGACATAGGTTTAACCAACCTAGTCCAACAATCTCCCCCTTTTTGATTTTGACAACTTAGATTGATTCTTAAGAAAAATAAATGCATAAGTTGTGAAGTTGGAATGGATTATGATCAAATAATCAAAGAATAGTTAAAGAATTTTTAAAAAATATAAGTATAATTCTTAGATAGAACTTGCTCCCCCTCAATTTATACTTTTTTACTCAACTTATGTTTTTCTTATGCATAAAACTCATTGTCTTTCAATATGTTTTTCTCATTAAAAAGAAGGTAAAGAGTTAAAACATAAAAGAGATGCATAAATTGAGAATAAATAATGATAGAGAGCAAAACAAAGTCAACATATAAATTGTAATTACATAAGATAGGAGATATTGAATTGCAACAATAAACAATTTTATTTATATAATAATAAGTTGTGGGATCAACAGTTTTTACATCAAGGACTTAAAGAAAACACAGAAAAAGGTATAGAAACCCTATAGACAATCTAAAAGATAGGAGAACTATTATTATATCCAGAATCGTCTTGATCGTCATTATCTTTTCTACCATCTACTTCATCACCCTCCTCAACCTCTTAGTTGTCCTCCTCTTCAAGTGTGTCCTCCTATTCCTCACAATCTAGAAGATGGAAGGGAGTAGCACCTACTTTTTCTTGTAAGTCCACCAAGTCACTGTGTAGGTAGCAAAGGAAGAGGAATCCTCTCTTTAGCATCCTCACCATTTGGTCCAATTTCTTATTGATGGAGGTAAGAGAGCTTTTGGTTTTAGGCTTAGGTTAGGAAGGTGGAATAGGTTGGGTTCCCTCTTTAATGATAAGCCTTTTTCTTTTGGAGCTTAGGAAGACTCTAGTTTCTTGGCTCCAAAAGTGCCCAACGTGTAAGAGTCTGGGTGAATGGCTTTTACATTGATGAGGTAGGGTAGGTCTAAAAAATTTTGGGAAGGGGAAAGCTTCTTAGTGAGGATTTTTTTTCCTCATTAAGAGTACCCATGTACCGATAAACGATAGTTACATAGGACGGAAGAAGAAATTGATTTTTGGGTTTAGTGCTCATATGATTCAATTGATCTACAAGATAACGACCAGTTTGGATGGGTTTATTTTTGATATCGTAGAAGAGGAAAACAAGATCCTTTTGGGATACCTTTTCATTACCATTACCTCTAGCGTTAATGTGATGCCATGAACTAACCAAAAAGGAAGGGTTCAAATGTATTTGGCTAAGAAGGTTTTGGGGTCATGTTTGGTCTCTATGGAAATTTTCGACCAAAACTTTGAATATATGACATCAAGAGCAGAGATGATGAACGAAATGTCATCTCTAACTTGAAGGTTGAAAAGACTAGACAATTATTCGAATTTGATGAAAAATGGGTCTCTAAAAGCACGAAATATTGACCTGTATTGGCCGATGCAAGATTCTGCTCTCCGACTAAGAGGTAATTCTTGCATGATTTCTTCATATCCAGGCTCGTCACAAAATCTGAATTCATTCCACCTTAGGCTTGAAAGAAATGCATGGATTTCATCCTTGATTCATAGCGACTTAAGAAGGCAGTGGAAGGAATTTTGTTCGGTAGAATGATCTTAGAGATGTTTGCCTTGTAGCAATCTTTCTCCTCTTTCGTTATTCCTTTCATCAAGTATAGTGCTAATTGTCTAGAAGGTTATGCCACTACCTTCCCTTTCTCTACTCTTAAAGCTTTCTTAGGGGCCATTTGTGAGTGAAGGGAGATTGGTAGATTTTGAGATTAAGGAATAAGAGAGATTAAGATATTTGGTAGGAATGAATAAAAACACTATTTGAGGGGTTTATATAGGCCAAGAAAAGGTGTGAAAACGGCTAAAAATGGTCAGAAATGAATTAAATGAAGAAGTGCAATCAATTGGCAATCAAATCACTTAAATGTATGACAGTTACCCAAATTCACGACCACGACCTACAAGTCGCGATCGCTAATTCTAAAAAATATGAGTAATGGACCAAAAAAATCCTCAAGAAATGGCACGTTCAATGATTAAAAGATTTAAAATTTGAACAAATTAACGATGGGGATTGAAAGTCATGACCGTGAATTGATGGTTAACAGCCGAATAAAGAATACCTACAATTTGCGAATGTGAACCAAGGAAAAACGATCACGAATTACAAGTCCTAAAAGATAACTATGAAATTATGAGACTTGACTATCCAAACTATAATCCACTCAATTTATTGATATCTAATTTAAGCAAATTGGCATATAAAGGCAAAATTGCACACAAAATTAACACATCCAAAGGAATAAACATCACATATATCACACAAGGCAATCATTCAACATGGAATAATGCAACACATTAGAATGATTTAATTTTACACTTTATGGAGCTTCCATCAAGCATTTCTAACTCCCTTTTAATAAAGTCCATCCTTTCTTCAATGAGAACTTAACTCCCTCTTAATAAAGTCCATCCTTTCTTCAATGAGAAGTTTTATGAAAATGTTTGCAAGTTGATGATTTGTGTCTATAAATTCTAGCACAACATCACCATTTTGGACATGATCTCTGAGAAAGTGATATCCGATGTCTATATTTTGCTCCTAGAATGTTGGATGAGATTTTTGGAAAGACTTATTACATTAGTATTGTCACATTTGATGGGAATGTGATCAACATCTTTTCCAAAATCCTTTAATTATTGTTTCATACAAAGGACTTGGGTGCAACAACAACCCGCAGTTACATATTTAGCTTCAGCGATGAATAAAGCAACTGAAACTTGCTTCTTACTAAACTAAGAAACTAAACACTCTCCTATAAATTGGCAACTTCCAAAAGTACTTTTCTATCTAGAAGACTACCAGCATAATCCGCATCCGAATAACCTATGAAGCTAAAAGGAGAATCTCTAAGATATCACAACCCTAAATGCAATGTGCCACGTAAATATTTGAAAATCCTTTTAACAGCATTCAAATGTGATTTTTTAGGACATGATTGAAATCAAGCACACATGCAAACACTAAACTTTATATCATGTCTATAAGTGGTAAGATAGAGTAGAGAATTGATCATATCTCGATATCTCTTCTTATCAACCAACTTATCTGATTCATCCTTGTCCAATTTGATGGTAGCACTCATTGGTGTTTTTACTACTTTGCATCCTTCCATGCCAAATTTCTTAAGAATGTTCTTTGTATATTTAGCTTGCTTGATGAAGATCCCTTATTTCATTTGCTTGATTTGTAGACCAAGGGAAAACTTGAGCCTCACATCATGCTCTTCTCAAATTTTTCTAGTCATACACTTACCAAAATCCTCGCAAAGAGATTCATTAGTAGCACTAAAAATGATATCATCAACACAAATTTGCACTATTAGTGTATCATGATTATGCTTTTTAACAAACAAAGTTGTGTCAACTTTCCCTTTTTTAAAATCATTTTGCAAAAGAAAAGAACTAAGCCTTTCATACCAAGCTCTTGGAACTTGTTTCAAACCATATAAGGCTTTATTCAATTTAAAAACATCATTTAGAAAAGTATGTGATTCAAAACTAGGAGGTTGTTCAACATAAACCTCCTATTTTATAACACCATTTAGAAAAACACTTTTGACATCCATTTGAAATTGTTTAAAACTCATGTGACATGCATATGCCAAAAGAATCCTAGTGGCCTCTAACCTTGTTATGAGAGCATAGGTTTCATCATAATCAATGTCTTCCTCTTGGTTGTAACCTTTAGCAACTAATCTAGCCTTATTTCTAGTGATGAATCCTTGCTCATCTAACTTATTCCTAAACACCCATTTGTAACCTACAATTAGGTGTTCCTTAGGCTTGGAACAAGTTTTCACACATTATTTCTCTCAAATTGGTTGACTTCCTTTTGCATAGCAATCCCCAACTCTCATCATCGAGAGTCTCATTAATAGATTTTGGCTCAAATTGAGAAATAAATGCAAGATTATTATTTAAAGTATTGAATTGAGATCTAGTACTTACACTTTTTAAAGTATCACCAATGAATAGGTCTTTGGGGTTATGCTTGGAAAATCTCCAATCTTTGATAATATTTTGTTTTGGTGATTCCACTTATTGATGTTAGGGATTTTTATCTTCTCTTAGTGATTCGCTTTCATCATTGTCCTTATCCTTTTTCTTATAGTATCCTCCAAATCCAATTTCTCAAAATCACCTATAATATCATCAACCAAAGAACCTTTCCTAAGATCAAGCTTACTAGATTCATCAAACATAATATTCATAGACTTTTCAACAACTATTGAACTCTTATTAAAAACTCTATAGGCTTTGCTAGTGGTGGAGTAACCTAAGAAGATGCCTTCAGTAGTTTTTAAATCAAATTTCCCAAGATTATCATTGGTATTCAAAATATAGCACTTACATCAAAAAACTCTTAGGTATGCTAACTTAGGCTTTCTACCATTCCATAGCTCATAAGAGGTTTCATTAAGAAATAGTCTTTTGAAAACTTGATTTGCAATATAACACGAAGTATTGATAGCTTCAGCCCAAAAGTAATTTGGCAATGAATACTCATTGAGCATAGTTCTAGCCTCTCTACAACACCATTTGTTGTGGTGTTCTAGGAGTTGAAAAGTTATGGAAAATCTTATTCTCTAAGCACTAAGATTTAAAAGACTCATTTTGAAATTCTTTTCCATAGTCACTTCTTATGGAAGAAATGAAGTAATGCTTTTCATTTTGAATACTTTTTTCAAAACTTTTAAAAGCTTCAAAAGTATCATGTTTATGAGTTAGGAAGGAAACCCAAGTAAACCTAGAATAATCATCAACTAGGACTAGTGCATAATGTTTTCCACCAAAGTTAGCACTCCTAGTAGGTCCTATCAAGTCCATATGAATTAATTGAAGAGGTTTAGATGTAATTCAACATTTTTTGCTTTGAAGGAAGATTGATGTTGCTTCCTAATTTAGTAAGGACCACATGTCTTGTCTCTAGAGAATCTTAGCCTAGGAAGGCCTTCCACTAATTTTCCCTTTGATAAGCTTTGTAAGAGCTTCATGCTAGTATGTCAAAGTCTTATATGCCATAGTCAAGCTTCATTACTAAGAGACATAAGACACTTAAAAGATTGGTTAGCCAAATTATCTAGGTCAATTAGGTAGGTATTGTCCTTCCTTTTACCCTTGAATACTACCTTTTTACCCACAAAAGTGGTAACTCGACATTCTTTAGGGTCGAATATGACTTTATTACCTTTGTCACATACTTAACTTACACCAAACAAATTATTTTGTAAGTCATCAATAAGTAAAACATCATTAATTAAAGAACAACCATTCTTACCAATGGTCCCAATGCTAATTACCTTACCATTGGCATTGTTTCCAAATGTGACATTGCCACCCTCCTTTTCCTTGAAGGCCATGAATAGCTTCCTATTGGTTGTCATGTGCTTTGAGCATTCACTATCCACATGTCAATCATTTGTTTCATTGGTGGCTCCCAAACACCCCTATACAACATAAGTAAATCATCTTTGCTTTGGTACCCAGGCATACTTGGGTCCTAGGGGGTTAGGTTTTGAAAGATCTTTCAACTTGAGGTGAGCTTTCCTAATGTAACAATAAACATTTATATGTCCATATTTCATGCAATAGTGGCATTAGAGTTTAGACCTATGTGTCTTTCTCCTATGCATTGCCTTGGTATGAGTGGGGGATTTCCTCATACCAACATTATGTGTGTATGAGCATGAATAAGTATGAGGGGTGTAGGATTTGATTTTCTGTGTGAGTTTGAGTGAGCATGCCTTTTATTATACATGTATGCATGGTTGGCCTTCTTAAAAATAGGCTTAGGGCCTTGTTGCACTTTTCCCTTACTCTTAGGCAATGGTGGTTTAGTGCTTTGAGCACTTTTCTTTCCAACAATTTCAATATTTAAAGTTGAGGTGTTGAGACCTTGATGAATGTTGTGAGTGAATGTGTAGAAGATAAGGCTCCATTGAAGGCTAAACCATGCCTAATTAAGGGAGGTCTTTGTGATATAATAAGTGTATCCAAAGCTTCTTTGCCCCTATGGAACTTAGAAATAGAGTTTCTAAGTCAATGACTTTACCTTTCAATGAGTCATTTTCCTTAATGAAGTTAGAGATGAAGATGGCATGGATAAACTCTCCATAGACTTCTTAAGTTCTTCAATTGAAGCCCTCAATTCACAGATAAGACTATTTAGGGATTGAATTCATCCTCTAATTTAGTGCACTTCCTCTTGTAAGTTTTCATTTGTGACTTATACTTGTCACATTTCATGGTGAAAGCTTTTAAAAACTCATTATCCATATCATCTAATTCATCAAATTTAGAATAATAGTAAGGTGAAGAGCTTACCTCATTAGATGAATCCTCTTGAGCCCTGAAGCAAAGGTTTGCAACCTCTTCCTTTTTATCTTCTTCACTTGAGCTATCATCCCAAGTGGCTTTGAAGCTTTTTCTTTTTTCTTTGTCCATTTTCTTCTTCTTCTTTAACTTAGGGCAATCATATTTGATCTGGCCTTGCTTGCCACATTCATAACAAGTGACATCATTTGATCATTCTTTAGGAGTTGGAGTTGCTTTCTTGAAGTTCCTTCTTTCTTCCCTTCTTCTAATCAGCTCCTTAGTTCTTTTGGAAAGCATTGCAAGCTCCTCCTCCTCCTTGTCACTTTTCTCTTCACTTGAAGCTGCTTCTACTTCATTCTCTTTTGATGAAGACTTAAGTGCCAAGGTCCTCCTTTCTGGTTTTTCAAATGTCTCTCTTTGACCTCTCATTCTCTTTATTTTTTCATCTTTCTTTAAGGCTAACTCATGAGTTAAGAGTTTGCCTATTAGGACATCCACCTTTCTATCTTCGGGTTGGACTCTTGAATACTACACCCTTGCACTAAATTTTTCAAGAGGTAGAGATTTCAGAATTTTAGAGTTTACCTTATGATTGGTGAGAATTCTCCCAAACTTCATCATGTTGGTGATGATTGCAATGAGTCTATTTGTCATATCTGTGATGCTTTCATCCTCTTTCATCATAAATATCTCACACTTCATCACATATGTCTAAAGTCGGCTAGATTTCACCAATGTGGTGCCCTCATGATAGTTTTTCAAGGCCTTCCAAATGTCATAAGCAATAAGGCAATGTTGGACCCTTTCAATTTCTTCTCTTGAGAGATAACTTAAAAGGATTGTCATGGCTCTTTTATTTTTGCCAGTGGATCTCTTATGTACTTCAACTCACTCCTCTATAGGGATCAACTCTTCACTTCCATCCACCACTTTAGTAGGTGGTTTCCATTCCTTTGCAACAATATCCCAAAGGTATATCACTTCACTATCCATATCGATTTTCATCATATACTTCCAATGAGTATAGTCTGCTCCATCGAAATATGGCTTGAAGTGAGTGTGGATTCCTTCTTGTGCCATGATCTTTACTAACACAATTAAGCTTTAGAGTGAGACTTGGCTCTGAAACCACTTGTTGGCCTAGTGCACTAAGAAAGAGAGGTTGAATTAGTAGCTAATTGAAAATTAAAAGGAAGTTTAAAGTGTTTAGAAAGTTAAGAAGGAGACAAGAAGAATCAACACAAAAAGTTTGTAGTGGTTCGGGTGTTAACAAACTCTACTTCCACTCCTCAATTCTTCACAACTGAGTATTTCACTCAACTAAACTTGGTGTTTTCAAGCTCACACCCAACTTGTACAACTTGTGTTTTATGGCTCACACAAAACCCTTAAAAACCTTGTGTTTTTAAGCTCACACAAAAATCTTTCATAAGTGTTTTGGATAGGCTTACACTTCAACCTCTTATAAGAGTTTTAGAATCTATGCTAACTCTTAACCTATTTACAAAGGTGTTTATTGCTCACACCAAACAATCAACAAAACTTAAAAAGAGTAAAAGAATGAGTAGCAAATTGGCAAGAGTTTGGTTACAATTAATTCAATTATTTTGTATTTACATCAATTTAATGGAGTATTTATAGCCCATATTCATGAAACAGTCGTTACTCAAAAACTATCCCCAAATCTCTAAGTTATGCTGGGCAGATTTTGCATTAAATGCTTGTCATGCGGAAGTCACCACCACTACTCTCATTTCGCGGTTACAAATTTCCAATTACATATACTTAAACATATAATTAATATATTTCATTTAATAAAAATACTAAAAATATGAAGAGTTGTTTACATTTATCCATAGTACATGTTCTATATATAAATTAAACTATTTTGGCAAAAAAAACCATAAAGATATTAAATAAAAACTTTTCCTAAACTTGCAATTTAGTCCAAAAATCACATTTACACATATAACTTTCATTATTTGGGTCCATAGTCATTTAAAATATCATAATTTATCATATAATATCTAGATACATGCATAAGTATCATTAATTCTATATTAAACAACTTAATCCCTTAAGTCCTAAAACTTTCTTAAACTTGTCTATATACTACATCTACATCTTTAATTATCATTATTACTTTCATTTTATCATAAGTAACTTAAATTGTATTAATAACTATTAGTAATTCTTCATTAATTCTCGTAAAATCTTTAATTTCATAGATATTATCATTTTCATATTTTCCCGATTTAGCCCAAAGATATAATTAACCTCACTTTATATACAATTAGCTTCAATTCTCCTATCAATAATTCACTTAAAATTATTTTACATCTATATAAATCATTTCTCAGTAATAAAACTCATATAAACATCAAATTTAAATTTTAGGACTTAATTTATAACTATAAAATTGAAAAAATTCATAAATCTTATCAAAAGCTCCAAAATTCACGAATCTTGAATCATCATGATTGAGGCATTTAATATGATTTTTTGGCATAAATTTATCCTCAATCTTGCTAGACCAATGTTGGACAACCATGCGCGGTAGCCAGAGTTCATCATTGGTAACTGTTAGAAAATCAATCATAGTCATCTTATAAATCTTTTTATCAGGAGTCTATAAGAACTAATAGTGCCATCATACGAGATAAAGTTTATTTGAAATTGATAAAAAAATAAAAATTTGATAAAAACTTTGATTAGCAATTTTATCGTTGTCTAACCTTTTTTTATAACTAATCAAGTGTCAATGAAAAGCTTATAAAAAAAACATTCTATTGAAATTTGAATCATCTGAAATGACTGAAGAGATATAAAAAGAGATTTTGATTAAAGAGATATTCAAATTTGAAGTTGGCGCCCCTTTTTGGCGTAAGATCTCTCCCTCTCTCTCACGTGTACTGATGTGCCCTATCACTGCGGTGCTAGACAGAGCCTTCTTTTCCCTGTAGTTGTACACTTCCCTTAAACAGACTTTTTTCATTTTTTTCTTAATTTTTTCCTTTCCTTTGTTTTCTTATACTTTGGCTTAAAAGCAAAATAACACATCTTCTGTTTTGGCTTTATACCAAAATAGGGAACATAGTTTTTTTTATTTTAACTTTTCATTTCTTTTTTTGTTTTATCTTTTTAATTCATTTCTTTTAATTTTTTTTCAATGTCATCTTTTCTTTTTTCTTTTCAATAGTAATAATAATAATAATAATAATAATAATAATAACAAAATTATTATTATTATTAATATAATTATAATTATAATTATAATCCTCATAATTAAAATTTATACCTCACAAATATTTTGTTGGCCCTAGTGCACCAAGAAGGGAGGGTTGAATTGGTGACAAATTTGAACTTTTGATTTTAGAGGAAGCTCACAAATATGAAAGATTAGAGAAAGGGTAGGAGAAAAATGAACATAAGAGTTTTATAGCGGTCCAGGTATTAACCAACCCTATATCCACTCCTAATTCACCAATTGGGTATTTCACTTAATCTCTAGTGTTTTACAAGCTCATACTCAACTTAGTGTTTAGGTTCACACCAAACCTTACAAGTGTTTTCCCATGGCTCACACTCAACCTAGTGTTTAGGCTCACTTCAAAACTTACAAGTGTTTTCCCAAGGCTAACACTCAAACTTATACAAGAGTTTTTAAGGCTCACTTTCAAACCTATACAAGAGTTTTCTATACAAGGGCTAACTCTCAAACCCAACCCAAAAGGTGTTTAAAGCTCACACCAAACTATGTACAAAGAAATAAAAAATTAAAGTTGAGAAATAACTTAGCAAGAATTTTAGCACATATCAATGATTATCCTCTTGCATTAACATCAGTTCGGTGGAGTATTTATAGCCCATATCCACCAAAGAGACGTTACTCTAAAACTATCAACAAATCTCCAATATGTGCTAGGCATATTCAGTATTGAATATTTGTCAGGCTAAAGTCACAGTCGCTACTACCATTTCATAGTCGCAAATTTGTAATTTGCACTGAGGAGTCGAAAATTGTGGCAAGAACCCTATCTTCTATCTAACCGCTAGTCCACGTGCCAGTTATCCATTCGTTGTCAAGAAAAATATAGTCATTGTGTTCTAATCACTATCAAAAGTTGCGGTCACGAAATCATTGTGTTTTGGGCATGACTGAGACTACGAATTCCTCTGTAATTCAACCAAGGCTCCTTCAACTGATTTGCGATTGCGAATTCGTCTGCGAATTCCTTTGGTCTAGCCTCATCCTTTCTTGTGATTGATTTGCAATCGTGATTTAGAATATTCACATTGCAAATTTGGATGAACTTTACAAGGTTAGAGATTTTGAATTCCAAACAAGATAACTCTTATAAACTATAAAAACAACATTTAAAATTGACATAGAACTTTCAATCTATATTGTCAAGATCAAAAAAGAGTATTCACTTAGGTTTGAATAACCTAGTCCAACAATCTCCCCCTTTTTTTATTTTGACAATCTAAATTGAATATGCAAAGGATAAAGAATCAATTATGCATGCTACTAAGAGAATGATTGTGAAATTGCTCGCCCTCAATCCATACTCCCCCTTGTTTATTTTAATAAGATCATTGTCAATTTTATCTCCTCTTTTTATATGTTCCCTCTTTGTATATTCAGCCAATTATCTCTGTCTCTTTGTCAAGATCAAAAAGAGGGGAATGGGAGGGAATAAGAGAGAGAATAGGGCATATGAGAGGGAAATTCCACAAACTTGTCAATTGTAAAAATTCAAATTAGAATAGCAAACATACGTAATTTTGCATAATTAGTCACAATATGTCACATAAGAAGATCAATGGATGAAACAAAAATTTCATGGGAATTTTATATAAAAAAATATAAAGGAAAAAGGAATTGATTCAATTCATCACATAATCAATCAAATCAAACCAAACATTTCAACACATAGATATATCAAGCAATAAAATTCCCCTTAAATGTATGCATATATATTAGGTTAAAAACATAAGGGATAACAAATACATTACAAGTTTAGTATCAATGGCTTGATACCAAATAACCATTTGAAACTTTTATCCCTTCTTCATTAGTAATCTCCATTCACCTTTAGATTTTCCATGATGAAAATTTAGTGAAAAGTCCTCATCCTGCAATATGAAACACTTTGCTTTGGTACCCAAACATACTTGGGTCCTTGGGGATTAGTCTTGGAAGGGTCCTCCAATTTAAGGTGCGCCTTCTTAATGGGCAAAATACATTGATGTACTCATACTTCATGCAATAGTGGCATTGGAGTTTAGACTTATGTGTCTTTCTCCTATGTACAACTTTAGTATGAGTAGGGGGCCTTCTCATACTTAGGTGGTTAGAATGTATGCAAATGCATGAATGATTAGGAGTAGAAGAGAATTCTTTATGTTTATGTGTTTGAGCATGCTTTTTGTTATAAATGTAAGCATAATTTGCTCTTTGAGCCTTGGCTCTTGAGCCTTGGGGGGTCTTTCCTTTGCCCTTAGGCATAGGTGGTTTAATGCTAAGGGCACCTCTCTTCCCCATGACCTCAATACTTGAAGTTTGAGGTGTTGATGCTCTAATAAATGTAGTGGATGAATAAGTAGGTGAAAAGGTTTCATTGAAGCCTAAACCATGCCTAACTAAAGGAGGTCTTTGTGATACAATAAGTGTATCCAAAGTTTCTTTTCCCTTATGAAACATAGAAATAGAATTTCTAAGCTCAATGACTTCATCTTTTAAGGAGTCATTTTCCTTTCTCAAGGAGGTTAGGGATGAAGATGACTTAGATAGACTCTCTAAGGACTTTTTAAGTTCTTCATTAGAAATCCTCAACTCACTTACAAGATTGTTCAAGGACTTAAATTCATCCTTTAACTTGGAACATTTTTTCTTATAAGTTTTCATTTGTGACTTATATTTGCCACATTTCAAAGTGAGAGCTTCTAAAAGCTCTTCATATATATCATCAAATGCATCATAATCATCATAAGAGGGTGGAGGAGTACTTGCCTCTTTGGAAGAGTCCTCTTGAGCCATGAAGCAAAAGTTTACTGCTTCATCTCCATCTTCATCTTCATCACTTGAATCATCATCCCAAGTAGCCTTAAATGTCTTCTCTTTTTCCTTGTGATGATAGAAAGTTGACGTTCTTTCGATTCTTCTTTCTCTTCTCCTTTTCATCAACTCCTTGGTCCTTCTTGATATTTTGGCAAGCTCTTTTTCTTTTTTATCACTTTCATTTGAGTCACTTGAGCTTAAATAACCTTTTTGAGCTTTGAAGGCTAGAGTTTTCTTTTCCTCTTTGTGTCTTTGTTCTCTTAGCTTTTTCATCTCTTCATCTTTCTTGAGAGCCATCTCATGAGTGAGAAACTTAGCAATGAGGACATTAGTTGGTACTTTTCCAATCTCTGGATTGGACTCTTGAATGTTGCATACTCTTGCACCAAATTTATTTAATGGAAAAGATTTAAGGATTTTAGTTTTTACCTCATAGTTGGTAAGAATCCTTCTAAACTTTTTCATGTTTATGACAATACAGAGGATTCTTTTTGTCATTTCAGTGATGCTTTCATGATCTTTCATCATGAAGAGCTCCCACTCTATCACATACATCTCCAACCTACTTGATTTCACAAGAGTTGTGCCCTCATGGTAGTTTTCTAATGCTTTCCATATGGCATGTGTAGTTTGGCAATGTTGGATTCTTTTAACTTATTCTTTTCACATAGAGCTTATGAGAATAGCCATTGTCTTCTTATTCTTTCCATTTGCCTTTCTTTGTACTTCACTTCATTCCTTTCTTGTAATTGCCACCTCTTAGCCCTAGACACCAAGAAGGAGGGGTTGAATTGGTGTTTAAAAAAAAATAGAGTAAGAAATAAAGAGAAAGTAGAAAAAAGACACAAAGATTTATAGTGGTTTGGGTTTTAACCAACCCTACGTCCACTCCCCAATTCTCTGCAATTGGGTGTTTTACTCACTCAAAATGGTGTTTCCAAGCTCATACCTAACTTTTACACTTTGTGTTTTCAAGGCTCACATAATAACCTTTCTTACAAGTGTTTTCTAAAGTGAACACTAAAACTTCTCTCAAGTGTTTTCATAGGCTAACACTAGAACCTTTCTCAAGAGTTTTTATAGGCTTACATTGAAAACTATTACAATTGGTGTTTAATGCTCACACCAAATAATCATTTAAAGCATAAAGAAGAATATAAAAAATGAGTAGCAAATTTACAAGAGTTTTGTTACAAGTTAATGAATTCTCTTACATTCATATCTCTTTGGTGGAGTATTTATAGCTCATCCCACCAAAGAGACGTTACACCATGAAGCTCATTAAATCTCCAAGTCATGATAGGCATATTCTACATTATTTATATGACAGAGGGGAGTCGCAGTCATTACTACATATTCGCGGTCACGACATTCTAATTTCTATACGAGAGCCAAACATTGTTGTGAAAAACCCCATTTGTGTCTAATGGCTAGTCCATATGGCATCTCTTCATTGGTCCATCAGGAAAATATAGTCATTGCTTTCTAAATGCCCATAAACTTCGCAGTCGTGATCATACTTTATACAGGGTGCGACTTAGGACGCAAATTATTCTATTTGAAGGAAAATTTTTATCTTCATGAATCGCAGTCGCTACCCATAATGTTGCCCTCTCGAATTTTGTTCTTTAATGGATACCTGAGACACTTGGCATGTTGTGGTTATGGAGTTGGTTCCCTATTTAGTCACTATGAAATTCTCGGTCGCGACAGAGACTGTGAATTTGTCTGTGACTTTGACACTCCCATCTTTGGATGAGTTGCGATAGAGATGATGCCTACAAATTCGTTTGGCCTAGTTTCACCTTGTTCTTGAGCTAAGTCGTAGTCGCAAATTAGAAGTTACTGACAGCGAATTTGGATGAATTTTTCCTTTTTAAAGATTATGAATTTCATCCAACTTTCACTTGAAAAACTAACTTAATTCTGCAAAATAACACTTAATGGAAACATTAAGATTAATCAATCTCCTTTGTAAAGATCAAAAGAGGTCCAAGACTTAGGATTAACCATCCTAGTCCAATAATCTCCCCTTTTTTGATTTTGACAACTTAGATTGATCTTAAGCGAAAATAATGCATGAATGTGAAGTTAGAGTTCTAATATGACTCAATGAATGCTTAATGTGAAATTTCCTAAGTATGACATTCAATTAATCAAAGTGAAATTTCTAAAAAAAATCTTAAGTATGATAGTATGATGCTCCCCCTCAACTTTTGCTATTATATGTAAGTTATTTTTTCTCCCCTTTAGACTTAGATTCTTTCTTGTTTTTATCTCTCCCCCTTTGGCAAGATCAAAAAGAGGGTGCATAAGGGAACAGAACACATGCATAACAAATAGCTAAGTGTTCATAAGGAGCAAAATTAATAAGAATGCAATTATAAAAGTAAAGTCCATCAATCATATAAGACAAAGAATTTTAAAGAAACATATCTTATTCATTTATAAACAAACTGTGGGATCATAAGTTTGTCATTTAAAAACAAAAAAAAGAAAGTACAAGAAATCCCTATTCTAGAAAGTTGGAGAGTCATTATCATCTTCAAAAGTTTCTTCTACCTCTTCATTATTGGCACCTTATGCTTTATCACCATCCTTAACTCCTTTATTGCCTTCATCTTAAATATCTTCAAATTCAGTATAGTCTGAAAGATGGCAAGGAGGAACACCTAACTTTTCTTGCAAATCCACCATGTCACTATGAAGATGTGAGAGAAATAGGAATCACCTTGTGACAACCATTTTCATTTGACAGAACTCATATTGCTCTGATACCAATAACTTTAACAGCCATATTCGTTTTACAAAACTCATATCATTCATGTCCAAAATACATATGCATAAAGGTTTTATCCATCCTACACACACAATCCAATATATATTTGATGTACATATATGTATATGACACAAGGAGAGAGAGAGTTGGGATTTAGCCGATGACCTGTGGTCCATATGTCTCAATGTAAAACTCAAAGCACCAAAGTGTCTAATTCCTATTCTTTAGTATTTGAAAAAAATTGCAATTTGGTGAGTCGTGACTCAGTGAATAAAAACAATAATCAAATTCTCATGGCATAATCCATAATCAAATATCATCAAGATACATTGCAAGTATAATAATTGACTATGCAAGTGCAAATGCAATAGCTTTGTTTTTGTCATGACCGTGCAAGGCAAACATTGCTCCCAAGATATTCATGTGATTCATGTAACATATGACTTGGGACTTATTGGACCATCTTCCTGTAATTCATTTAACATATGATTTAGGACTTATTGGTCTATCTTCCACGTGATTTGCAAGTGTTTGACAAGTCAGTCACAACGCCCTTTTAGTTCCATATGCAAATGCTTATTCACAAATGATATGCCAAGTAATCATTAAGAGCATTTGATTCTCACTTGGTTTGTATTCCCATGTAACATGTAACAATTCAATCATATATACATGTAATAGAACATAATCATATTATTCCCATGTAAAATGTAACAATTCAATCATTGTCACTTGACTTATATTTTCACGTAACATGTAACAATTCAATCATATATACATGTAATAGAACATAATCATATCATACAATGATTACATACACCCATTGAATCCAATTATGGTTTTTACTCACCTTTTGATGTTACCGACCTTTACGGTAGGTTTGGTTATCTCTCTAGGGCTTCCTTAAAGTTTTGAGATCCTAGAATTTGATACATACATGGTTATAAGTATGTCAAAATGATTATGAATGTTTGGTATACATTTATGGTATGATCCATGCAAGTGGACCTAGTGTTTATGCATCTATTCCTAATAGGGTAGCCCAAGCTCGCTACACTCTCACAATAATAACTTTAGATATACTAATCCAAATGACTTGATTCTTTTTTTCTAACTAACTAGACACATAATGAGACAACATATTCAAATTTCAGGCCAATATCAGACACACACAAAATGTGGTGAATTTTTAAATGTTGCCCTGTTGCAGTGTCCTCTTAGTCTGAGTAGGTCTTACTCTCTTGGGTGTATCTCAAATTGTACAAATCCAATTGCAATAATAATATAACATCAGTTACAAAACATATAAAGGAACATTTTTTATGTTTTATTCATTGTCTAATTCAGTCTATAAGGTCACTAAAACAAAGGACCAATCTCAGGGTGAGCAGGTTTGTAACATGTTGACAACTAGTCATGAAGAAGGAACAATATCTCAACAACCATGCTAGATTTGGCATGAAAATATTTCAAAGGCATGTATATCAGACATAAATATACAACTTTAAAGTTTGGACCATTATCAAATTCTGAATCTATGGCCATCAAATACTTGGAAAACAGATTCAAAAGAAAGGTGGGTTTCACCCTAGTATAGAGTCAGTCCCAATCAATGAGCCATAACTCTTTCCACACATAAAATCAATCAAAACTGGTTTACAGGTGTTTATAGAGGACCTAACCCTATAAATTTCATGTTTTACACTTTGTCAAAATCAGAACATAAAGCCATCAAAATATAAGAAAACAGAAGACTGAGATCATCTCGGTTTGAATTTGACCTAGTTCTACTGAAGGAGTCATATCTCCTCACATACACAAAATCAAGCAAAACAGTTTCATAAAAATTTATATGAGACATAAAACTACAACTTTCATATTCTTCACTTTCCCTAATTCCTCTTATATGGTTATGAAATCGTGGGTGAAAAATTCTACTCTAATAGCAAAACCAGCAAAATCAGCTCTTGTTCTCTTGGTTTATAACTTCC
>CATIWR010023973.1:0-55648 GCA_949677035.1 Omphalea diandra | reverse complement strand
GTATCTATCTTTTGTGTTCTTGCATTGTTCATAGTTCATCAAATTATATTATTCCCATTTCTTATCCTATTTAGCCACATCTCAATTCTTAAATTCAAATCTATTTCTTTCCATTGTTTTTACATTCATTAGTCTTGTTTCATCTTCAAATGTCACATTGACAAAAATCATATTCAAATTCCATCAAAATCTCATACTTGTGAGAAAATTCCTTAAATTACGGAACTTTACAAAATCTTTAATTTCTTGTTTTTCTTCCATTCAATTCAAATTTCTTCATCAACGAAACCTTTTTGTGTCCTTAATTGCAGAACTAAAGTGTTTGATTCAAGAAATTTCTTAAAATTTGTGAGTTGCCAAAATCTCCTTAAATTAAGGAAAACTTGACTGTAACTTTCTTACAATTTTTTCATCCTTCTTCCTTCGAAATTATTTTTGTTTGTTGCTAATCATCTTTTTGGGATTTTTTTGTGTCTAGGGCCAAACCATATCTCAAAATTCAAGGAGGATAAAATTACCAAAATATCCCTATAAGTGCTAAATTCGACATCCTTATGTTCTTGTGTGTTTTTTAGTTATTTTGTGTGTTTCTTGAAATTGTAAGTTTGATTTAGCTTCAAAGTCAACAAAAGAGAAGAAAAAATAAAAAAAAAGAGAAAAAAGGAAAGAAGCTAAGGATTGCAAAAGTGTTGTTTTAAAGCCGATTTTGAAATCCCCTTTTCCATTCGGCCTAGGCATACTTCTTACCACATTATTAAATTCAAAACACCAATTTGAAACTTCAAATTTCCTTCTAAATTCTTAAATTACTATTAGGTTTTTAGAAATTTATTTGCAACTAATTGTGCTCTTTAAATTCCTTTATTTTCTATATGTTTTAAAAACAAGTTTTTTTTTACTTGTTTGTGTTTGGTTTAAGCCTCACTTGACATAAAGTAATTGAGTCCTCAAAGAACTTAAAGAAAATAATATTGAGAGGTAAAAGACAAAGAGTGGTGAGCTCATAAGACGGTAAAAGTCAATTTTGAGTTAAACACGAGTGTAAGTGTCATCAATTGAGTGTAAACGTGCAAGGGAGTGTTTGTGAGGATTTTATTTTGTTATTCTACTAACTACAGTAGAACCTAAAGATGATCCGGAGTGGAAGTTGTTTATGAAAACTATGCAAGACACTATAGTCTTTATGCAATAAAAGTTTAAAAAGGTGAATGAGCAACTTAGGAGCATTCAAAATACCTTCAATTCCAACAATACCCACACACATTTTAGACAACCAAAGCATGGCAGATTCATCCATGATGAGGAGGATGGTGATTCGATGTAAGAACTTTTTCCAAGGTCTAGGAAGCAAGATAGCAATCTCAGTGGCATCAAGATGAAGATTCCACTTTTTTATGGAAGGGATCCTAAAGAATACCTAGCATGGGAAGAGAAGGTAGAATCCGTGTTCAAGTGACATGACTATTCTGAAAAGCAAAAGGTAAAGCTTGCTACTATCGAGTTTGATAGTCATGCCAAGATTTGGTGGGATCAATTAAAACATACTAGAAAAGGTTATGATGATGATCCTATTTGTACATGGCAAGAATTAAAGGAAAGACTGTAAAAGAGTTATGCACCAGATTCTTATGAAGACTTGTGCAATCAATTTAAAAGCCTACACAAGTTTCTAGTAGAATTAAATATCAAAAGGCTACTATTGATGATAAGATTGAATTGCTACTATATGAAAGGCACCTTGATTTTAAAGGGACTAAATGTGACTTGTTATGGAAGTTTCATTGGGATGGCAACAAATACGTTTTAAAGAAGGTTAATCTAAAAGATGAGATTTTTGTTTCTAAAGATACAATTGATATTTAAACTTCTTCTTTATATGATTTAGAGTTACCACCATTACATGATTGTTCCAATGCTAAAATTGTAAGTCTCATACATGATGATGCATTGGTTGTAAATATGTATGATGATGTTGAAAAAGAAAATAAAATAAAGAGAGAGAGAGAGAGAGAACATGAGAGTGAAAAAGAAATAATTGCACAACAAAATAAGAGCTATGAGAAAACTCATGAGAGGTGCGAGCAAAGAGTGAAAAAAAGGAGAGCTTAGAGTGGATGTACAAAACCCAATAGATGTACATACAAAAGGAGAAGGTGAGAAAAATGAAAACCTATGTGAAAGAGAGAATGATGAGAGCTATTCTTCCTAAAAAGCCATAACAATGTTTTTGTTCAAAAGGATGTATTACACTACTAATGAAATTTACAATTTTTTGTATAGTGTTTTTATGTCTCTTTTACAAGGTTATGAAGAATGATTTCTAATGAAGGAGCCTAGCAAAGAAGCCAAGTTAACTCTTAAGATTAATGATGGTGCTATAATGAAGAGTGAGGTTGCAAATTTGTGTAAAAGGGAGTTTTTTTAATTTTTGTTTAGATGTTTCTTATTATTTTTCTTTTTTTAAACATTTTTGTTCTTGTTTTTCTCCTTGTTTTTATGTCTCTAGTCTTTCTTTACTTCCATCCTTTTGCATTTCTTCAATTTGTTTAAATCAATCACAATGTGTCTCTTCTTTAAAACGTTATTTTAATAGAGATAATTTTTTTTATTTATTATTTAAACATTTTTAGTTGTTTATGTTATTCCAAACAATATTTTTCTTCTTTTAATTCTTGTTTTAATGTTTTTTAGTGTTCCTTTTATTCTAAATATTTGCTTTCTTTTGATTCTAGTCTTAATGTTTCTAAATGTGTGTTTTACTTTAATTTTTACTTTAGTCATTGGTTAGGAAAAAGTTTTCTTTTCATTTCAAAAATTCTTATATTTCATGCGTTTTTTGTTCTTTTTTATTTTTAAATCTTGTCTTGATAAACCTAGATCTTCTCTTTTCTAGTGTTTTCATCTTTAAAGAAATTTAATGCTTTGGTATTTCTCCATACTAGATGGAAAATGTTTTCTAAGTTTCTTTTTGTTACCTTGTTTTCATTTTTCATTATTTTCCTATTTCTTAAGTGTGTTCTAACTTTTCTATAAGTGGTTTCATGTGAGCTGTATTTGATCAGAGTGGAGATACTTACAATTTGCATAGTAAGTTAGATTTAGATATATCTTTATTAGTTTTTATACTTGGTTTTTGTTTTGTTCTAGGCTAAGATTCGAGGATGAATCTTTTTGAAGAGAGGGGGAATGATATGAACCAAGTTAAGGGGAAGCTCAAGGTTACAAAAAATAAAAAGGATTAGCAAGGAGTTCTCCTTCAAATGGAGGAACACATCACAAAAGCTTCGAACCCATCATATTTAAAGCTGTCATATTTGGAACTACCATATTTGAGCTTGTTTTATTTGGACTTATCATATTTAGAGCTGTCATATTTAGAATTGTCATATTTGAACTTGTCTTATTTGGACTCACCATATTTGGAACTGTCATATTTAAACCTACCTTAGTTGGACTTGCCTTGTTTGAACAATCTTCTTCACAAGGGCAAAAATGATAATTTCTAAACTTTCATTTCGTATATGGATCCTCAAAATAAAATCAATAAGTTTAACTCTACAAATAGGGAAATTTTGCACAAAAATATTCTAGAAAATTCTACAAGGTTCTAAAAAGATTCTAGAAACTTTCAAGAATATTTCATGCATCTTTTTGTGGAAGAATAAAAGTCCTAAAGAGAAACTAAAGGGGGTGACACATAAAGAAGAAAAGTAAAAAAGTTAAGTCAAAATATCATTCCAAGATTGATAAGATCTCAATGTATCATTCTCTTCCTTTTCTTCTTCTTTTGACTAATGCTAAATCCTATTTAATTAGCAGTTTTTCTTTTCATTTCTTCAATTGTAATAACACCTATTTCTGAGTTTTAAACCCCATTTGGCTAAATAGGGCATGTTATCTTTCTATTTAGATTGTTTCTTATTTTCTAGATTAGAATTAAGTCTTTTTTCTTTCTACATAGAAAAGCAATGTGAAGCCTATATAAAGGGTGTGTAAGAAAAAAGTTGATGATAAATATAATTTTGATTTCTTAGAGAGATTAATTCTCTTTTTGAGTTCTTGAAATGACTTGATGAGATTGTTAAGTGAATACTTAATGATTTTACAAATTTGTTTAATTTAGGTCTTAAATTACTTAGTTAATTTAAGGTTGAGATTAACATCTCTTAAATCTTTATAATTCAAATTGCTAGAAACTAGTTTTCTAGAGGTCTAATTGGGATTGAATAATTTATCTTGTTTAATCTTTGAATTAAAACTTGTAGCTTGTGTTTTACATACGAATAAGGATTCAAACCATCCTCATTTGTATAATTTAATTTTAAATTTTAGAAAAATAAAATTTAAAAATAATATTGATCTATAAATTTTTAATATAATTCAAGTCATTTGAGATTGTCTTTAGGGTGAGCATTTAATTCAAATCGAACCGAACATAAAAAATGAAACAATAAAACTTCAAAATATAAATTAAACTGAATTAATTAATAAATCAAATCAAACTGAACTAATTTAGTTTGGTTTGATTTAGTCTAAAATGAAATTTTAAAAAATAAAATTTCAATTATTTTTAATACAAATAATAGTTCTTATTGTATATTATTAAATATTTAATGCAAATACTATGTTTTTAATAGATTTTTATATATTTTTAATATAAATAATAAATTTAAATGGGTTAGAACTATCTTGATTTAAGTTAATATAAATTTAACTATAATTTGATTTAATTTTAAATAAATTTGATTCAGTTTGATTCAATTAAAATTTTTTTATTTAAAAATTAGACTAAACCAAATAGATACTTAAATTGAATCCAACAAATCAAACCGATGTAGCTCAATCGATTTTTTTAGTTCAAACCATTTTATGCTTATCTATAGATTGACTCACTCATTTAAAAAAAATTATTCAATCTCACTTGTTAATGAGACAAATCAATCTCAAAAAAAAATTTATATTTGATACATTTTAATGAACTATCTTAAATACTCTTGAGTTAGAGTCCAAATTTTGAAAATGGTTTCAAATATATTTTAATGTAATTTTTTATAAAAAAAATATTATTGAAAACCATATTTTATTTAATGTTTATAAAAAATTATTATATGGCAAGCATAAATTATACATGAAATAAAATTTTGGCTTATATATAAAATTAATATCAAAATTATCTAAATTTTATTAATTAGCTAAACTCATGAACAAATTTGAGCACAAAAAAACTTAAACAATCATTAAGCTCGATTTAAACTCAAAATTTAAATAAAAATAAATAAATCAAGTTTTAAGTACTATAATGAGAGTACATAATCATGATTGCAATTGTAATTTGATTTTTGCTCTCTTGAATATAAATATATTAAATATTTGTTTATTTATTAGATGTCAATTGAACAATTTATACAAAAAATAATTGCTTATAAAGATCTTTTATAATACCTATTGTACGTTGATACTCATAGTAATTTCATCATTTAGTTTTACCATATATATAAATATATGGTGGATCTATCTTGGATATTGCTTAGATATTTGCATGGGTTAGTTCAATTTAAAAATTGAAAATTTTTTAAATTAGATCGAAAATCAAGGATTCTAAAAATGAAAAAACCAAAATCAAACAAATTTCAAAAAAAAATACTTATACTAAAACAAATTGAATTTCAATATCTTTTGATTCAGGATATTTCGATATTTCAAATATTTTGATTTGATAAAATGCAATGTCACAACTTAGATTTTGGACCGTGCTAGTGCTAGAGCAAACTTAATTACTCGTAGTTAAGGTCCATTTTTAAGCTCTATAATGCTTTAAATCTTAAATTTATACTAATTGAACCATAAACATTTCTAAATTTCATTTGCCTCATTTAGATTTTTAGGATAATACAAATGAAAGATATGGATTTAAGCTAAACTTGATCCCAAACACTTCATAAAAACACATTCTTATATTATACTATAATCATTTTGTTCATTTCTTATCATGTCATGAGTGAGGGGAATTTATACGACCAACATATTTTTTTTTTATTATTTCCTTTACTTACCTTCATTTTATATATATATATATATATATATATATATATATAATTGAACATAAAAACTCTTCCATTTAGATAATTCTAGAAGTAAGAGTCCACTTACGGTAACTTTATTACCCATATAGAGTATTTTAGAAAAAGTCCACCAAAAATGCTATTTCAACCCATAAAATTATGTTTCCACCCTTTTATCCTTTTTGGCAATAGACTTTAAACACCATTTTGGGCATTAATAATGATGAAAAAATGAGTTAGAGTCATTTTTATGAAGAAGGTAAAAATAATAGGGTGTGAAAGACCAAAATGCCCAAATAGAGCATTCTAACCTTTCATAAATTTGCTTCCAACCTTTTGTTCCTTTCTTCAATACACTTCGAATACCAACTCTAGACATCTAAAATAAATCTAGAACACATCATTATCATGTCATTTAAATGTACATAGGTGCACATATTAAGTCTCATTAAATAAACATAGGCAACGCCATTAATATAAGACAACTATATGACAATAATATGTATAAATTGTTATGTTTCAATGCTTATAATATGTATATAATAAAATTATATGAAAATACACATTTATGATGTATATAAAATTAATAAATTAACTATTTCGTGCTTAGTACAATTTTTATCAGTTCTAGTACAGTTCAATTTAGAACTGACAAAAAGCCAATACCATCTTGATTCACTACATTCGGTTTTGATCAATTCAAAATTTTTAAGACTTTTTTGATTTTTTTGATTTTCAATTATTTTCAGTTTCAAGGAGTTAATTTTTGTTTGTGTTTTTTTGTGTTGCATGTACACCCTTGATATTGACATTCGAGCACTCTCACAAAAGGGTAATAGAAGTTTTATTATAATAATATTAACTTATTCATTTGGAATGGAAAAAATAGAAAAAAATTGAACAATAGTCTATTATAATATAAAATTTTAATTATCTTTATAAATTTAGAATATTATTTAAAAATTAAAAAACAATTAACATGATTTTAGTTAAAATATACATATTATATTTCTATTAATAAAAGATTTTAAATATTTTTATTTTAATTTTAACAATTTGTTCTTATTTTTATCTAATACATGTAATTGATTTAATTTGTTTCAACTTTCACTTTTTTATTTGATTTTTCCCAGATTTTAACCTCTTTACCGTTATTTTTGCTTTTTTGCACCTTTCTGTTTGTTTTCTATTATTATTTATACTCATTCTTTTCTTTCTTACTATTTAACATTTTTATTCATAATTTATAACTGTTTTTATCTTTTCAATTTGATAAAACTATAAAGTTTTTAGTTATTTATTTGTTACATATTCAATTTTTTTATACAGTTTTATAATTGTGCTTAAACTTTACAAAATAGATAATTTTATTAAAATTTAATTAAGTTTATGTTAATTATACTCATGTTAAACACTGAAAGTAGAAGGCTTATGATATCTACTAAAATAGCTCTCACATTTACTTAAAAGATAATTTTTTTTAATAATGAAATTCATAATTTGCTTGTCTTGTTTAAAAAAAATAGACAAAATGAGGAAAGACTAATATTTAAAAATTTTAGATGATTTTTAGAAAAGATATTTTTGCTAGAAATCTTAATTAAATCTTAATTCGATATATAATTTTATAACATACATGACTATAAAAATATTTTTTTTATAGAATGTTTAATTACTTATTTATTAAGTGAGTAACATGAATTTAGAAATGGTAAATGGATCAGACCATTTTAGATCTCATTTTTTTAGTAAATTTAGATTTGATGTTTAAGTTGCATGTGAGTTTAACAAAGCCATTGAGTCAAAATGAAGAAAATGAATTAAAGTTGATGGAAAGACTTATGCTATTGCTAGTCGTGTGATTTCTCTTTACACATTCGCACAATTAGAGTTCTTTATGTTTTTTTTTTTTTTTTGGTGAATAAAAAAAATATATTGCTAATACTGTGTTTCTTTCTTTTGGGGGAGAATCAGACAAAAAGGGTGTTTCTTTAGCGAGCTACTGTTGTGGTAATTGTCACCTCATTAACAGAACCAAGTCCTTCTTCCCTCATTGGTGAAGTGTTGCAAGAATTTCTGAAATTGAAAGCAGGTTGTTTTGAGTCATTTCACTATCCAACATGAGAAATATGTTAAGCCAGCTGAAAAGGAGTGTGAATTTTCCTGCTACAAATACTCTCTTCCTCTCTTAGAAATAAGCCAACACATTGAGTTAGAGCAACTGCCTTATAAACCGAGCCAAAACCACCTTGTCCAATTTTGTTAGCCGCTGAAAAATTATTGGTGGCGGTAACTATGGTGCTAAGGTTAAAAATTTCCAAGTCTGGATGACTCCTAACTTGCTTGGAGATCATTCACTTCTGAGGTATTTTTGTAGAAATCAGACAATCTTCTCTTCCTTTGGGTTTTCACTGCCTTGAACAACATGATGATAAATGCTGATCGTAAGTTCTTTAGGAGACGTATCATTTCAGCAGTTCATAGTGAAGGTAAATCATTTTATGGCTTTAATCATGTGGAAAATGACTTCATCAATGCAAGGAATGGAAAAGTACAAAAAAGATTTACAAATTAAAGCTCATTCTGATCTCTTTTTCTCCTCTTCCTCATCCAGAAGCAAGCAAATAAGATAATGACGAGCCATGCTGACGAAATTGAAACTGCCAGAACTGCCTTCATCTCAAGAAAATCATATGAACATGCTATCTCAGCTGCACAAATTTTAAACTAGATAGATACTATTGCCAAGAAGAAACTAGAAAAGGAAAAAAAAATACTTGCTTTTTTAGTACAAATAGTATTTAAGAGGCTAGTTCATGACTAGTTTATTCTGATTCAGTCTATGATCTGTCATTTTTGAACAACAATTTTACTGATTTCAAAGTTAATGCCAAGCATGAAACCAGTACCTAAGTCAATTGCATCCACACGAACATACGACCATTCCCGGTGCTATCCAAAAGCTCTTGTACGTCCATCAAATCTCCATACCATGCCAAACAGCCAGTAGTCCCTTTCTCAGCAATATCAATGCTAGCATAAGCAGAGCCTGAACAGTTCTTCTTGCATTCTCGTTCACAGTCCAAGTGACTCATACTCATATATGCCTACACACTGTTGGTGATTTCAGCCGCTTCCGCACATAGCCACTTGATGCATATCTCTTGTTAAATACGACTTTCTTGGGAACTTAGGCTCATACCAAGGTAAACAAAAACACTCAAATGTGCTGACAGGTTAGGATCACACTTACTATTGGCACCACAGCGTCCATAAGAATCGCAAGATAAAGTCCAATACTCCTTCCATTGACCTTCATTTTCATCCCATATAAGCCACATGAGCATGCCTGATGCATCCACCACGTGTCTCATGACAACAGGAATATCATGATAGAAGAAATAAAAGTATATTTCGTCTTCATTGTGAACGAAAGTGATACGGTATACATTTGGTACAAATCTTCATGGCCATATGGAGGAGGTCGCCAGTAAGGTTTGGAATTCTTGCACAGAAAATATTGCGGTGAGCCAATTGGTTTCAGTTCATGTGAGTAGTCACCAATTCCTGGATCCTCTACTGATCTCCATGAAGTCATAATGGTGTTCACTCGTGTTATCCGATTGAGCCCTCATTTCATCAATGGTAGCAAGGTGTTGGTAGGGTGATCAAAGCTTTGCCATAAAATTTTTCTACTTCCACTCTGAATTAGAACAAAATTTCCCGAGTCCCAGAGCTGAGCTACAAAAGAACTGCCTGCAACGTCCGTGGAAACATTCGTAGACCATAATGGAACTCCATGATGATCGTAGAGAGTGAGCTTTTCCATATCGGTTGATCGAAAGAAGACCTGAAGAGCCATTGATAGGGCGGTTCCTGTTGGCCATCCATACCACGGTTTGTTTTGGTATTTGATAGAACCAAATACCGAGATATCTATAGCTGGAATTGCCAGGGCGAAATAGTCCAAGTGCAAATTTGTTTTCTTTGGAGATTAGAGGGTTGCCTTCTTTGATGGTTTGGTTAATGGTGATGGTGTCCGTGGAAGAACAAACTGTAAATTGGTGGATTAGGAGCAATAAACAGTCAAGGTAAAACTTTTTAGCATCCATGAATTAACTTTTTTGGGTTTTGACACTTTTTGCTATGGAAGAGGTGATTAAAACTTTGTCAAGGAAAAGATTGCTAATAGTCCACAAAAACTGCTTGTAGTCCACAAAATATAAATCTTCTCAGCTTTCCTGGAAAATATTTTCTGCATTTGCTGATATTTAATGGGCTCAAAAAATTGACCACCAAAAATGTTTTTCTCATGAATGAAAAATTAAAAAATCATTTTTGTGAAAGAAAAAATTGATAATGAAATGAATCCACTAGAACGGTTGTTGAATGTTAATAATAGTCAACAAAAATATTAATTCTTCTCAGTTTCAGTTCTCAAGAAAGCAAAATACCCCATAGAATAATAAAATAAGAAAAGGAAACATGTCCCTGAATGCCTTGCAATTAGAGCAGCTTGACAATTTCGTCTTCCTTCCGTCCACCCCACCGTTACCACCACTCATCATCCATCCATCCATCCATCCATCCTCAGCACTCCAAACACCACCGCTCAGATAACAAATACCGATTTTCAGGGTGTTTGATAAGAAATCATCATATTCATATCCACTAAAATATTATGTTTTTACTTTGGCGTAGTTTTTTAGTAACAACTCTTAAAAACGGAGTAAATTCGAAAAAATGATATAACCAGGTTCAACCACACTGCATCATTTTTGTCCTTAAAAAAAACATTTGCAACTAGGTGGAGGATGATATAAATTCAAGTAAGCATGTGAAGGAAATCGATGATTGAATCACTTGATATCAACGGTTGCTATGTAAGAAGAGATTGTGAAAGTTGAAGAGGAACTATGAGAATCAAATGAAAATTTCTGTACATCTTAAGCTCTTTATGGCTAATGAACAAAAAAATAATAATAACAAAAGGATAAGCCGTTTAGTGAGATGGACAATGTTAGAATATTTTATTTTCTGGGCTGGTTTTCTAGTTAAATGGGCTCATATTTTGTGGACATTTTAGCCCAAAATAGTAAAGGATAAATTACAAATTTGGTACAACTTCTTAATTTTTGTTTATTTTGGTGTTTAGACATTTTTTTTTTCAATCAAATATCTAAACTGATAAAATCATTTTCAATGTAGTATTTCTCTCCAATATAAACGATTAGTGACTGTCACATGAAAATCCATCTGATCTTATACCAGATTTTATACATTATTTCAACTAATTATATATGAGTATACAATTTTTTCTTTTTAAATATAGAATTTGTTCATTTCAAATTTAAATTTTGTTTCTATCACACTATATAGAATTTGTTCAAAATATATACAAAAAGTAAACAAAAAATTTTACATCCAAAATTTAGATAAATAATTAATTGAAATAATATATAGAATATAATATCAGGTCAGATAGATGTAACGGAGTTATAGATTTTAGCTATTCAGATTAGAGAAAATATTACATTGAAAATGATTTTACTAATTTAGATACTTTATTGAACAAAAAAATTCTCTAAATACTAAAATTAAAAAATTAAAAAATTTAAACACCAAATTTATAATTTACCTATTAGTAAATTGTAGGACTTAATTCATAGCACATCTAAATTGGTTATAGGTAGAATAATTTTAGCCAAGCTTCACATTAAATACAAAAATTAGACTACATTTATAGTGAATAGGTGGTTATATCATAAACCCCTTATTCATATATTAATATAAACCAGAGGTTCATGACATATACAACAATTAAAGAAAAAATGGATAGTTTTCTTCTTTCCTTTTTAGGCACAATTTTCTTCTTTTTTTTATTTTTTCTTTTTCTTTTTGTCATATATATATTTTTTCTTTTGGTACATTTTTATCTTATTTTATCTTTTTTCTTTTTTCTAATAAATGAGATTTTTATCCTACAAAAATCAATTTAAAAATATATAATTTTTTAATCTAATGAATATTTATTTTATATTATATACAATATCAAAATATAAAAATAATATAATAATAAGAAAAATATGATTGTGTTAAAATCTTCAATTAAAAATAAAAAATACAATAATTTATGATTAATTACAATATATTTTATATTTAGTATATACATGAATTTACAATTTACAAAAAAATAAACCTACAGTTTTTACCAAAATGATTCTACAATTTATAAAAAAATAACATACAATTTACAAAATATAAACCTAAAGTTTATAAAAAGATGAACCTATAATTTACTAGTAATGAATCTATAATTTATACCAAATACATCTATGATTTATAAAAAATGAATATACAGTTTATTGATAATGAACATATAATTTATATCAAAATGAATCTACATTTTATAAAAAATGAACCTACAACTTACAATAAATGAGCATGTATATTTAAACTAATCTACCTACATCATGTAACAAATTAACCACAAAAAAAATATAAAATCCATTTAATAATATTAAACATAAAATAAAATAATATAATATTGTAAATTAATATAAAATATTATTTAATATAATTAATTAATATAATAATATAAATTATATATAATATTTTATATATAATAATATAAATTATATAATATAATTATATATAATATACAAAAATCTCATTTATAAGAAAAAATTTAAAAAAAGAAGAAAATTATACTTGAAAAAAAAAGAAGAAGAAAGTTGCCCATTTTTTCTTTAACTATTGCACATATTATGGATTTCTGATCTATATTGCAATATGGACAAAAGTTTATAATATAATTTGCCAATAAATATAGAAAGTTGAATTGAATTGATTAAATTGGTCAATCAATTGTTGATTGTGTCCGATCTGATTTTAATAATGAGGGACAAACAAGTCTGCATAATTAGTACAATATTTTAGAAAAGACTCTTAAAAAAAGTAATAAAAATGCAAAACAAAACAAAAAACAAAGGGTCATTTTACTCCTCAAATCTATTACTAATTTCTAATTTTTTTAGTCAATTTCACACGTATTATAATTTGGAATCAATTAAACTAATATTTTCTATGAAACTAAACATATAAGACACAAAATCTAAATTTTTTTTTATTAATTATTATAAATCTTTTTGTGTTTATTATATTTAATTAAATTATTCTTCATATTTTAAAATTGTATAAGATTATCTCTCATATTGGATATGTTACACTGAAAAATAGATTAAAAATCTTTTTTTATTACTGAAATAATAAAAATCAATCAATGCAATATTTTTCTTAAAAAAGATATATATACTAGTTATTTTTATCACAAGCTTTGCAAGGGAAATTGTAAATTATTTTTAATTTTAAAATTTTAATATTAAGTATAAATAATCTATTTAAAATTTAATATTTTTTCATTAATACTCTATCTTTATATTTAATTAGACCTATAAAATATTTGTTAAATTTTACTCTATTTGAATTATCTAAATAAAATTTAATTATAATTTTTTATCTAAATTAAATTAATCTTTAAATTAAGAATATTTTGATCAATTCAAAAGGTTAATTAAATATATAAAATGAAATAGCACCCTTTATCAAAAGCATATTAGGCTTAAATATATATAAAAAATTATTAAATTTCACTTTATTTCAATCACTTAAATAAAATTTAATAATAATTTTGTATGTTAGTTAACCTTTGAATATTTAAATTATTAATTTGAATTCTATACCATTTAAAATACTTGAATTTTTTGCCACTATTTTCCTATTTAAAAAATTAACTTTTAAATGAATGACAAGAAAGAAAATAATTTTCCTACACTCATATGGAACCATGCAGCCACTTATTCATGCAATCAACATGGCATATAAAGGGGAATATTTTCTTTTTTCAAAGTCCAAACCAATTTGGGCATCAATACTAAATAAAACCAAAAAACAATTTCTATAATAATAATATTTCATTTTTTCATTAATTTCTTATACACATAATCAATTTCTTTGTCTAAAGCAAATAATAAATATGTAAGACATACAACAAATTAAAACCAAATTTATCAAAAAGAATTTAAAATTGAATTATCAAAATTTTTAATTTAGTGATATTAAATAAAAATTGAATTATTAAAGAATCCTTTTTCTATTTGAATTTTAACGATGGTGTATTGATGAATCATTTTCATATTTGTATTTTAGTGTTTATATATACTATAATAATAAATAAAAGTTTCTATACTTAAGCTAATCTTTATTTCAAGGATAATTGGCCGATTCAAAATTGTTACTCTCATCCATGCTTTTATAAATGCTAGTTTTTGCTTTACATGCATTGCATGTGATTAAAATAATTATTAGATATGTAAACTAGTTAATTTTTAAATTTTATATTCATATAAATAAAGAGAATAAAAGTTTGTAAAGTTAAAAATAATTAAAAATTATCTAGAATACATATAAAATAAACTTTTTAATAAATATGATTTTTATTAATAATGAATAAAAATAACTTCAAGACAAAATGGTAAAAAATCAATCTTAAAAGTTAAATAAGAGTAGTTATGAAAGATTAATAGAAAAACTAAACAAAATAATATTAAGAAATAAAGAATTTGTTTTCATCATCCATCATTAGTATATATATTCATTGAAACAATTAAAATATCAAAATACTATTAGGATAATATTTTTATTTATAAATATATTTAAAAAAATTAATGTATAATAAATTTTACTTTATGAATGAAGCATTTTTTTGCAAATCACACTTTTAGTATAAATTTGTGATTTCTCATTGATTAATTTTTTATATTTATGTTAATAATTTAAAATTTTAAAAACAAAGTAACGCATATTTAAATATAAAATTTATCCATTATTTCAGTTATTTTGAATAATTATAAATTTTAAAGATTGAAATAATATAAATTATTCTAGTTATTTCAAATAATCATAAATTTTAGATATTGATATAATAATTAGTTTTATGAAAAAATATTATCCATCTAATTATAATTTATTTATAACATGAAAATATTATTATTAATTTAAAAAAATTTTATACTCTTTTATATCTAAAATTTTTTTTCTAGTTAGCCACTTTTATATATAGTATAGATTTATGATTGATTAATTTTTTGTTTAATTTAAAAAAATTTTGGACTTAGATTATATATATTTTAATTTTAAATATTTTAAAAAATAAAGTAACATTAACTTAAAAATATAAATATCTTTATCTAATTATTTTAAATAATCACAAAATTTTAAAAAATTTAAATAATATCTATTTTCAGTCATTTTAAATAATCACAAATTTTGAAGATTGACATAATATCAATTATTATAGTTATTTAAAATAATCAGAAATTTCAAAGAAGGAAATAATAATTAGTTTTTTAAAAAATATTATTCATTCAATTAAAATTTATAATTTAAGATTTTTATTATCAATTTAAAAAGTTCTATACCATGTTATGCATGTTATGTCTAAATTTTTTTTAGAATTAGTTATATATATATATATATATATATATGTGGGTGTGGATTCACCGGTTTTCACAGCCTCAAATTGAAAACAATTTCAATACTTTCAATTTAGGGTATAATATTGCGTTGTTTAGCTGATTGTCCCTTTCACATGTTGTCCCTTCCCATTTATAAAAGGGTTCATCTTATTTGAGAGAAAGGGGGGAAAAAAAGGAAAAGAAAAGGGATGATTTAAAAAAATTTATAAACTACACGTGTCGAAGATTCTACGCAACAGAATTAGAGAATAAAGCAGAAAATCAAGAAATATCTACGACAAAGATTACTATCTCATAAAGAAGCAACTTAGTTATTTGTCATTTCAAAAAAAAAAAAAGTTTAATTATTTGTAACTTTGGTAGGGAAAACGGTTGTTCTGGACACTTGAATTGAATCAATTTTATCTTATTTTCTTTAGTAATTAAAACATATGAAGTTCTGAAAGGGCATATAATTATCAATAGTTTTATTATTATTTTTTAAATTATGTCTTTTGATCAATAAACTATTAGTTTAATGTCTTTTGAACCTAATCAATGTCATTTTTTTGTTTTTTTATTTTTCCCCCCAATAAAATAGCTAGATTTTTTAATTTAAAATATAGTATAATTAGTAGAAACATCTTGTCTGTATATTAAAAAAAAATAAAATATCTTTTTTCTTTTGTTTACACGAGTTATAGAATAATGGTATTCTTCAACTATTTAAATTAGCCCTTCTTATGAGTTCTTTTAGTGATATTTCAAGTGCTGATAGAATTTATTCTCGAAAAATAGTTGATAGGATTGAGATCTTGTGGGCCTGTAACTTTGATTGTAATCGCAGGCGTTAACTCTTCATCTGTAGCCACCGATAACAGTTTTATTAGAATTTGCTTCTTATTTATTTATTTATTTTAGCTTTTTATTTAAGGTTAATTTAGATGTTTTTAGTTTTTTTAGATTCAATTTTTTAAATCAGCATCTAAAAATAATAAATATCTTTGAATATATCAAGTCGATAAATATAGAAGCTTTTTCTAGAACAATATGAACTTTCATTCATAATCAATATGAAAACCTTAAAATCTTCAGAAAGGAAATTTAATTTCAGTCGACATGTGAGTTAGTCCATAAATACCTTTTTCACAGACTTTAAAATGTCCAAAACAAGAATACCGTTACCATAAATAAAAAATAAAAATAAAAAGAGTTATTAGATGTTTACTGCCAATATATATATATATATATATACAATCCCTTCGAATTTTCTGCTTCATCTGATCTATACCCAGTTTAATTTTCAGATGCTATTTCATTCAATTCAGGTTATTTCACTCTTGCCTTTTCTGATTCCTGCCTGTCGAGCTCCTCGCTAATATGATTATAATTTTGTTTTTAAAAAAAATTATTGAATACTATTTTCATCCAACTTTGATAGACTATTCTCAATTTGCATAAATTTAAGAAATTCAATTTTTTACAATTAATATCATTATTTTTAGTCATTTTCTAACTAAAATACTCTTAATGGTCTTTTTTTTTTTTTTTTACAATGCACAATAATTTTTATCTAACTTATTTATGAAAAGCAAGACGAAGAAGTAATTTTTGAGATTTAAATAAAAAGTATTCTGTTGTGGAATTTAAACAAAAATTTATAAAGTAATCTACAATTTTAAAGTCAAGAGATTGAAAATTAATTATAAGCATTGATATTTATGTTAACTAATGAATTATATTTTAGATATTTAATCATTAAACTAACAATTAAAAAGAAAAATGGTTTATATTTTTAACAAATCAAAATGAAAAAAATATCCTATTAAAATTAGACAAAAGGAGTATAAAATTTTATTATTGTATTCCCTCCATCCCAAATTGACAGGTTTCTTTGTTTTTTTTTTTACACACAAAAATAAAAAATATTAGATAACTTGACTAAAGTAGCTATATTTATTGAACTTTTCCTATTACACTTTGCAGTAGTATTAAAATATTATATATAATCTTGGAGTTGATATTACTAATAAATGAAATTATAAAATCATAAACATCAAAATTTAAAAATTTGTTACATCTTGATCCACTGAAAAGAAATTTAACTACTCATGGCCTTTATTAAAAAAGCAAGCAAAGGAATACTGCATAAATATCATAATCCAATAAGTAGAATAAATTAATAAAGAAGAGTTAAAGAAAAATCCTTTTTAAAAATTTCCCTAAGCAAAACACTAAACTCTAAGCAAGAATTTCTTGAAAGCCTAAATCTCTAGTGAAAATTATTTCTCTTTTTAATAAGTTTCCAAAGCTTCAAGTAATTGATTTTAGGTCGTGCTTCCCCTTGTTATCTGTAAAAAGGACTAAAAAAGATGCATAAATAGGTAAATAAGAAGATTTGGGCATTTTTCACTAGAGATTTTCAAGATTTTCTTCATAAAAATTCATCAAAATTGCTTTAACTCTTAATTTTATCTTCAACACCATCCAAAACTCCTTATAAAAGGATCATTTTCTTCACTAAGAAACATAATTTCTTCAAATTTAGTTCTAAATAAAAGATCAAATACCTATACTAACAACCATATTTCAAAGTTTAATATCAAATTAGTGTGTACAAACATAATTTCACAAATTTAGTTATAAATTAAAGATAAAAATACCTATAACAACCATATTTTAAAGTTTAATATCAAATTAATATGTACAAATACACATTAATAATTCTCAAACTTAAAATATTGTTTGTCCTTAAACAAATAAAAGTAGTACATAAGCAATATTTTACAAAAATCATGATAAATATTGAATTTATGAATCTCACGATAGGTTTAAAATCAAATCACATTATTAACACATATAGCAATTCTAAATGCTTAAATTTCAATCTCCAAACTCTTAAATTTACAGATTTAAAAGAGAAAAAGGAAAACAAGTAAAAATTACTGTTATATTCATGTATAAAAGAGTCTCTAAATTATAAAAATAAAAGCCTATATATAGATGTACATCTAATCTACTTGCAAGATAAGTAATAATCTAACTTGAAAATAAAATTCTACTCTAATTAAGAATTATAGTGAAAATAGACTAATTAATATAATTAAATAGAAAAATAATTTTATTTTAGGGGCTCTATAATTCAATAATTAAAATTAACATTGTAAGCACTTAATTTTTTAAACTTGTTTGATAACTTATTTATTTATTTATTACCGCAAATGTTATGTTTAGTTATAATTCTTTTAAAATAATAAGTCAAAATTTTTAAATTAAAATTATTTGTTAACATGTTCAACCAGTATATACCAAAATATTTTTATTAATATAACTATACACCCTTTATAATTTAATAAACTCTCCTTTAAAAATAAAATTCATTTAATCTCTATTAAATAATTATAATTATCAGATAGATTAATTAAATTCAACTCTTAATTTTCAGTTCATACCAAACACCTATACAATTAAGAAAATTTTTAGCATTTAAATCATTAAATACTTAAAAATTAACTCTTAAATTTTTAGCACTTAATTTTCAATTTTACCAAATACTACCTTAGTTAGAAATTTTATTTTTCAGCTTTAAACAATGCCTCACAATGCTTTAATTCACTGCCAAAAATACAAAACAAAAATAAAATAACAGCTTCCTTTAATATATATATGTATATATATATATATAAGCATGAATTCTAGGCCATGCCTCACTTTGTTCCACAATCTCCATAATTAGTTGGTTTCAATATTTCCCAAGGCCCGCTACTTTGTTTACTGCCACGTAAAATTCGAACAGTTTAGTTAAAGTGAACTCATGAAAACGCACCCTTGAAAAGTTGGTCCCATATTTGCGTTGTGCTTCATATTGTTGTCCATGGGACTAAGAGGTGATCTGCTGGAATTCTGAACCCTTTTTTTAGAAATATCTAGAATCTAGGATGAATAATTTTAAACATTAATTATAATTTCATAATTTAATTCAATTTAATTAGAGTTTTAGTTTTACTCTTTCTGTTTTACAATATTAGACGTATTAAAAGAATGTACACGTATTAAAAAGCTATTAAATAACCTTAATATTATTTTAGATGAGCAAATATACCCTTTACATATTAAAAAAGCTATTAAATAACTTAAAGTAGTTTTAATATTAGTAATGAGGTGAAATTGAAAAAAAATAATAAATGATGCATAGAAGTCATAACATGACAGATAATATGAAATAAATTTTTTTCTAAAATGTCGATTATTGTGAAACGGATGAAATATATTTTATGAGATTATTTATTTACTCATATGTATTAAATAATTATAAATTATCAATATGTGAAATTGATTGTTAAATAACTTTCATAATTAACTATTAAAAATTATATTAACTACTATTTAATCATTTTTATTTTTCTTGTAATATTTATTTAAGGATGCATAACTTATATTTAGTGTATATATCTTATATTATTTAAAAATATTTTAAATAATATATATATAACCGAATCAATTATTTTTTAATTTTCGAATCAATTTCTCGAATTTAAATCAGATTTTCAAATTTTTGATTTATTTGTCCATCCTTACAAAGTATGACCTTAAAAATGTGTCTATTTATGGAATAAATTTGAAAATTCTATTGTGAAATTAATAAATTATTTGCTAATCTTATATAGAATTCATTTGATTTGTAAGTAAAATTTATTTAAAATTATACTATAATGAATTTTTATGTTTAATTTTAAATGTATATTTTGTTTGAAATCATAGCCTTTTTAAGTTGTACTTTTAAATTTGTAGCTATAATAATTTGTACTTCTTATTATTTTAAAGTTTATTTGTAAATTATATCCATTTTGATAGAATTTAAGAATTTAATTGAAATATAATCAATTTTTTAAATTAAACAATTTAGATTCTAATCCTTAGAAAAAACTTAAAATTCTAAATAAATTCTGTCACATATTAAATATTACAAACATATAAAAACACTATATTAAATTTTATAAAATTTATTTATACCATATATATTATAAATTTGAGTTGAATGAAAAAACAATAGATTTAACTCATCGTAAAAAAGAAAATGATTCATTCCTATTTATGAAAACAAAAAATTAGCTCAAAATTTATGAAATTTTAACTCGGGTATAAAAGATAAATAACTTCTTCTACAGACTTAGAAAACTACATAATAGGTTGATCTATAAAGAACAAAACAATGACATTAGAAACTATACACAAAAATAAGAAAAAAAAAATTGCATTGTTATTAACATGAAAGAGATAATAATAATAAAGTTGTATAAGATTGTATTTATAGCCAAATAATCGAATTAAGATATAAAATACTATTTAAAACAAACTCTTAAAATTATCTAAAATTTGTATTTAATCTACATTGTTTCAGAATAAACATAAACAAAAATAAAGCCCTCAATAAATATATATATATATATATATATATATATATATATATATATATTCCAAACTAAAATAATATATTAAATAAACCTAACTATTTCAGTTAAATTAATAATTTTTATTAATATATATCATTTTTTTTAGTATGAACAATGCTTTATGTCTATTTGACTGATTATTAATGAAGGTGAAAAGACGTTTTGTCTCTTATATCCAATTTCTTGGGGGGTCAATTAGGGTGTGAGAAAAGAATCCCATTGGTATTATTAGGACACTCTATGTCAACTAAAATCCTGTGGTGGATTGGGTTTTAGAGATTTTTCTTGTTTCAACGAGGCAATGTTAGCCAAATAGAGTTAGAGACTAAGTAATGATGAATATTCGCTTCTTGCTAAAGTGCTAAAAGCTCATTATGTGCCTAGAAGTTGTTTCTTGAATGCCCCAATTTGTTATAATCCCAGTTATACATGGAAAAGCATAGTGGTACCATGAGACATAATTTCTAGTAGAATTTTTAAGTGCATTGAAGATGAAACAAGCATTAATGTATGGAGTAACAATCAGTTGCCAAACCAGGTGAACTTTTGAGTATCTTTTAGGCCACCAAACAGTGATGATATTGAGCTAGTACATGACCTTATGCATGAGAATGAGACTGAATGGAATCAGGAACTAGTGAGATCTGTTTTTTTAGCTTGCTGTAGTAATTGAAATTCTATCCATCCCATGGAATCTTAATTCTCAATCTAAAAAGCTAATATGGTTTCGTACAAAAAATGGGCAATATTCTATATGAACTGGGTACCTAATGGCAAAGCTTTCTATGGAAGTCTGGGCTTCAATTGTTAACTCGTCCTTTCCGTCTCATTAGAACTAGATTTGGCAATTGAAAGTACCATAAAAAAATCATTTTTTTTTTTTTTGAAAAATCTTACTTGGCATTATCCCTTCACAGACTTTTTTGATTTGACGCAGGTTAGCACTTGATCTAATCTGTAGAAGAAGGGGGTTGGTTAAAGAAGATCTGTCCTCTACCTTCAGGGATGATTACTAGTGCAAGCAATTCTGGTACCTTAACTCTTTTCGTATTCAAATTCTCCTAATTTGAGCTCTGGTTCTATCACAGATTAGATTAATTTAATTTGATCTAAGCATGATTAGGTCTACTTTCGATTATGTATCATGCATTTATGGAGTTTATAGCATCCGCGAAATGTTTGGGTTTTTTAGGATAAGAAACTGGATTTTCAGTCTTGTTTCATCATAGCATAGTGGTGTCTTTAGGATTTTGATGCTGCCCACAGTTTTTGCTCTTCTCAAACTCCTATATAGAATGCCACCAGTTATAATCCTCCTACTGGAATGAAGCTGAAGCTTAATGTTGATGCCTCCATAGTCGATGGTACTAGTTCAGGTATTGAAATTGCTATTCGCAATTCTGAAACTAAGGTGATGGTGTTCTTCTCCAAATTTTATCCAACTTGCTTTTTCCGTTGAATGTGCAGAAGCCATAGCTTACCGAGATGGCTTAACTTGCTATTAAGTATGGTATTTGAGACTTGATTATTGAATCAGATTGTAGGAAAATCAGCAAGCCCCTTCTACTCTAGTTCAGCTGATCTGCTGTATTTCACCTCTCTTATACCATACATTCAATCCTTATGTAATAGTATTTTCTTGGCTTCAATTCAGTGGATTCATCACAAGACAAATAATCTTACTTATCATTTAGCTCAATTTTCTTTTTCTTCATCCTATTCCACTGTTGTGTTTGTAGAGTGTGTTCCAAACTAACTTTATCTTGTTCATCCTAAAATTTCTTCTTCTTTGTAATACATTTTTTCTCTAAAAAAAATTAAAAAGTAACAAAATTAGTATAACAAGATTGAGATGGCTGCTTTTAAAGATGCGATTAAAAATGAAAGAAAAATTAAATACTGCGTTATTACTGATCTAAAAAAGATGAATAATAGAGTTTTCACAAGGCTTTGTTTATAGATGAAATTTCTAAATAAAAAATACTATGCAAAATAAAACTCTTAAAATATCTAAGTTTCTAATAAATTGAAATCATTAGAAAAAACCAAATAATAAAAATATTTATGTAGAAAAATTTACAAAATGTATCATCAAAATAGTATATTTACTAAAATTAGCTATTTTTCTTAAATTAATCAATTTTATTAAATTGGGTCATTTCTAATGTATCTATGGAACATAATAATAATAATAATAATAATAATAATAATAATAATAATAATAATTTGATATAAAGTTTTATATTCAAATTTATTACTACATTATGTTATTATGAGAAATTTTCATATAAAACACATGTTATGTAAATAAGTTTTGTGTTTTTACATATTAAATATTCTGAAGTAACAAAAAATATTTTCAATGCAATTTTTGTAAAAAAACTTTTAACCATAATCAAATACCTTAGTATAAAATAAATGTCACACACACACACACACATATATATAATTCTAATCTCAAATTTAATTTTAGATGAGTTTTTATGGTTTGCCAAATAATTATATTAGCAATATAATATTTTAACATGTGGCAGTAAAATATCTTTTTATTTTTATGTGGCAAATAAATTAATAATTAAATATTTAATTTTCTTAATTAATCAAAAATTTGAAAAACTTAACAATATATAAAATTATCCACATAAAAATAATTTAGAACGATTAACAATATAAAACGTTTTTTCATATAATGACAATAATTTAGACAGTTTAATAATGTAGAAAGTTTTTTATATTTGTCCTCTTTAGAATTTAATAAATAAATATTTAAATTTCTGCATAATAAGAAAAATTTTTTAAAATAAAAAATAAAAATATTTAATGAAAAATAAAACTATAATTTTTTAAAATTATATTATTACTAAAATTTAATAAATTAATTTACTTGTAATTTTTATTTTATTTACCTGAAATAGTCTAATTAATCATTAATTTTATAAAATAATAATAAAAATTTAATTATTATTTATATTTTAATAATTCATCTAATTAATTATTATTTAATAAAAAAATATTAATTTATTTAAAATATATTATTATAATCATTCCTACTATTGATCATCCACTAGTATTATTTATTTCAATGGAACATAAATTAAAGTGCCAGATTTAATGAAAATCAAACTAAAATTTGGACACCAGCCATTAAAAAAAAAATACAAGAAGTTTTCCTTTTTAATAAACTATCTTTTTTTTTTTTTGGGGGGGGGGCGGGTGGGAGTGGTGTGGAGGGGAAGGGGGGCGATGTCATCTTTAAATTTGGAATTATCTGCTCAGCTTTTGTTGAGTATTATATGGTCACGTCTACTCCACTAAAAACTTTTGTCTTAACCTGCTCGCGGAAAAATCATCTCAGCTTTATTCGAAATAAATTTAAAATATTCAAAATTTGAAATGTTTTAAAAAATTTTTAGATTAAATACAAAGTTTATTCTAATTTTATTCATGGACTCGTCAAAATATAATCAAAGATTTTATTTAATTCAATCTAAAAAGAATTAAATTTTTATTTAATTTAAATTTTTAAAAATAAAATAAATTAATAAAAAAAAGTTAAAATTATAAGTGATTTAATTCTATTTATAATTTAAAAATGAGTTAAATTTTTTTAATATCTCAACTTAATTACGCAATATGACTACCACTCTATAAAAGTATATGCTTTGAAATTAATTTGATACACAATTGATCCAACTCGAAATTGATATACCTCTAATATGATCTGATATATATATTTCTTCTATTAAAATCAAACAACAAAGATAATAAAGAGGTTAGATAAAATGAATTCTAATGAAATTAAAATAATTTGCATTTTATATTTTAAGATAGATTTAAATCGAATTAAAGAAGGATAAAAATATAAAAAAATTTTGAGTTATTTTTAAATTTCAAGTCATGTCATTTATATTTTTAATATTAAAATCAGATAAAAAAATTATCATTTTTATTAAGCATGCTATGTATATATATATATTTTGTAATAATATTATTCCACCCTACCAATTTTTACCCTTCAAGTGGCAAATATATTTTTTTAAATTATTTTTTAAGGAAATAAAAGGCAACGTCTTTGTATAATCAATCAATTCGGATTCATCATGGGACTAATTAGACAAAAAAAAAAAAAAAAAAATTTCCTCCACTACGATTCGGATGTCATCTTCTCACCTCTTCATCATGTGAGACAAAATTCTGACTTAATGAATGATGTAACTTTCAGTTCAATCCTAGGGAGGGAAGCACCGCCGGCCATGGACTGAAGAACAGCGACCGTAGGTCTAAATCTGATTAAAATTTTTATTTTTTTAGTGAAATTTAAATAACCTGAACTCGAGATAATGATTCAATTTTAAATTAAGAAATTTGAAATAATTTAAAAACTAATATTCTTTTTCTAAAAATTAAATATGCTTACGTTGTCTTTTTCAACATTAACTTTTGGATAATAAATACGAAAAATTATATATACAAATAAATAAGATAAAAAGTTAAAACTTTTAACAAAAAATATATTTTTTTTATTTATGGAAATAAATAATATTATAAGACAATTTTAAATAATTATTTTTACATATCAAAAGAAAAATAATTAACTATATAATAAATTTCATTATCGATGTACAGTCTTTGTCAAAATTTGTAACAGAAACGCCAAGTAAAATAGTGACAGTTGGACTTGACCGGAAGGCATAAATGCTGTCCACAATTCAGCCTTACGTTCCAAATCAAATTCATCATTTGTTACAGAATTTTGTCGTTAGTATTTCTAAATGTTTTTAAATTTTAAAAATATATCATTTTAAAATATCATTAAGATTTTATTCTTATCTTCATTAAGTGCTATTGATCCACATTAATCAATTGCACTAATCTAAAATGATTAATTTAGTTTTTTTTTTTTATCTTTTTTAATTTTTGTACTACACCAAAAAAAGGATAAATATTTAAGAATGGAGAAAACATGAGCTATTTGTACTTTACCATAATTAATTCAGTTATTTTTTCTTTTTAAAATTAATATAAATTATTTTTTCATTTAATCCCATTACTAAAAATTGATTTTGCTAAAATTTATATTAAAGCTCTTAAGATATCCGTAAAACTCTAGATATTATATTAAACTTTTAAATGTCACTGTATTTAACATTTCCTTTTAAACTAATTTTTTTTTCAAAAAAATTATAAAAATTATTAAAAATAAAATGAATTACTATAATATATATTGACTATATATGTATATGTTGGTATGATTGATCCATGAGAGTTTCAATAAATTTTTTTTGAAAAATATTGCATGAAATTTTGAAAAACAAATGTCACTTTTCTAGTTATAAGTGACCAATGAAATGAATACCCAAAGCTTAACACCTCCGATATTTAATTAAACATTAAAAAAAAAAATCAAACTATTAAAAGTAATTTCCATAGTTTTTCACTTGAATAGTGCTATAACCAACCAGTAGAGTTCCAGTATCATTTTAACACCTTCTCAATCAATCGGTTTATGCTTGTGCCTTCATCAATAGAGAAAAATAATGAATAGAATTATTATCTTAATTTCTTAATGTAGAAACATAGAGGTTCAAGAAAAACCAAAATGTAAAAGAGCATCCACGACCCACATAATAAAAGTTTAAACCACCAGCAATATTAAACTGGTACACGCTAAGGTGAGTGTAGTGAATTGAGAGTATTGTATGTAAAATTGATTCGATTTACATTAATTTTTAAATTAATTAATTTGATTGACTTAATAATAAAATTTAAAAAATTATTAAAATAGCACTAAAAAATAGAAAATAAATTTATAATATTTAAAAATATTTTTTAAAGTTAGTTCAAAATTAATTAAATCAATTCAGTGATTCTACTCTCGATTTTATTAATTTGATCATATGATTTAATTTTGACTTTCAACCATTAATTGAACATGAGTAAATTATGTGAGACTGTAGTAGTGGTTGGTGGGTGAGTGAAGGCTTTTGGTAATTATAGAAAAATATATTCTTTTACAATCTTTAAAATTCTTATATAAAGATTTTTTTTATATTAAAAAACTAAATAAATGAATGATCCTCAGAAATAGAAAATGACTTGATTAAATATCACAAAATACAAAAGGTTGATTGTAATGATTCCTATAAAACTTTTTGAAAGCATTCGGCAACCACGCAAAAGATGTAGAAACTTGTACGTGATGTCATCTCAATGGCTTTTTATTCTTTTGTCCGTTTAGCTTGAATGGCTGCACGTCTTTTGTTATTTATATCATTTCAGTTTTTTATTTTAATGGTCAAGAGTAGGTAAGAATTGAAGAAAGCAAGAGAATCCCAATCACGTTTTGATTTCTAAACTACCATCGGCAAAAATAAAACTTATAATCTACAAGGCAATGATATGTGCATGTAATGCAAGTACGTTTTATATGTGCATGGCAAGTCTGAATGGGTTGGTACTGATTTTTGTGTATTGCCATATTTTATCAGACTTTTTTTTTTTTTTTTTTACTAAAGTGTCATATAGGTCCTCAATTTTGGCAGAAAATTTCAGATAAACTTTTTAGTCACGAATGAGACTCAATTTGGCAAATTTTGACACCAAAGTCTTCAAGTTAAACTTCCATAGTGTGTGACTCACAAACATCAAGCGAAGTGCGTCAATATTTTTTTACAACAATTAAAAAAGAGAAAATAAAACAAAAATTACAAAATTAAAAAAAAATTGGATGAAACTAATGCACACATTATTAGGAAGGAAGTTAACTTCTTATATTTCTTAGCTTTTTTAGAAAGAAGAAAATATTTATTTTCAAAAGAGTGTTTTGCAAGATGATTTTCTTTGAAACCCTTGTTTTCTTCCTTATTATTTGCTTTGTTGATTAAAAGTAGAAAACTCAAATTATTTGTTTATTGGATGATAAATTATTGTGTTTTAGTTCAAATATGATTAAACGTTATGATACGTCGTAGGCGTAGTTTTGTTGGAGACCTATATTTACGATAAGCAAATGATGTTGTGAAGGAGTATTATGTTTGTGATGTTAAGAATCTTGATTTAACGACGATTGAACACTCGATTAAAGGTTTAGGTTAGACGATAATGCTTGTCTTCTATTGACAAAAAAAAGGTTATGTAATCGTAGAGTCGAGTTTTTTTTTTTTTTTAAATGAGGTGGGATTCAATGATAGGAATCAAATGAATCATAATTGCTTTATTATAAATTTGTTTGGCGATAGGGAGGATGATAATCTATTATTTAAGATAGGTGAAAAAATGGGGGTAATAACAAGTACAATGATTGATAATCAGAAGTCTTTTTTAGGGAAGCAGGAATGAAGAAGTGGCAGTAAATATGGTAGTTAATGAGGGTATTCATAACCTTTTTGATAATGAAGAAATAACTTCTAATGTGTATGGTTTTGAGGATCAAAAGGCTGATGGAAATATGTCAGGTAATATTGTTTTAATGATCTGTTGAAGAAGTAACTTGATGCATTTATGCCAGCTAAACTTAATTTGATGAGTTTGAAGTTATGAAAAAGAAGATGGCATAGAGGGTGTAGGATACACTCCTTGCACATCAATCCTTTATAAGAGAGGATGAAGAAGATGCTTATCAATGTTTGTGATTAAAGAAGCTTATTTAGATTTCTATGATGATGTGTTGATTGAGGCCAAAGAAAAAAGGAGAAGAGTAGTTAGTAAGAATAAATGTGTTAATTCTGATGATGTTGAAGAAGATGGATTCACAACAAAGATAAGTGGAGCCCACCAATTGTGATATTCCTATAGATGAGGCAGAAGTAGTAGTATTAGTGTTGAATGGGAAGCTGAAATACGGAATAATGAAACTGAAGGCTCCTTAACATTTAAAGAGTTTGCAAATGAATTCAATCATCTCTATATAAGGAGAAAATTATTATGAAGTTAATATTTGACCTTAATATCCATGTACCTAGTTTCGTGGTTAGAATGGTATTTACTGGTGTAAATCAATTCAAATATGATTTGAATAAGTATGTTATTACCAAAGAGCGTGATTTTAAAATTTCAAAAAATGACAAATAGAGGGTGAAAGCAACTTGTAAGTTCCTTGGCTATACTTGGATGATTTATGCTAGTGTTGAAGGTGCTATAAATGACTTCAAGGTTAAGAATTACATCCCAAATCACAAGTGCTAAGAGTAAATTGATTTCTATAAATTTTATTATTGATTATTTTCATAACATAGTTAAAGAGAAACCTACCATAAGTGTAAAGGAGTTAAAACAAAACAAGGTAATGAAGGAGCTTAAAGTTTGATGTTAACATTCATGTGTAAAAGAGCAAAGAGTAAATGTTTGAAAGAATTAGAAGGAAATTTTATTAAAGAGTATAACATTCTCATGACTATGCAACTGAGATTTTAAGCATAAATCTTAAATTAACTTGCACAATTACAACTAAAAAGCTTGGTTCTAAGGTTTTTGGAAGTTTTACATATCCTTTTGTGTATTGAAACAATGATGGAAAAAAGGCTGTAGGCAAAGTATTGGTTTGGGTGCTTTTTAAAGACACACTACAAAAGGCCAAGTTTCTATCAACTATTGGTAGAGATGGAAAATCTTTCCTCTAGCTTGGGCTATGGTGAAACAGAAACAAAGTTGTCATGGAAGTGGTTTCTTAGATTACTAAAAGTTGATTTGGAGCTTAATGATGGCACTGGGTTGAGCATTATCATTGATATGCAAAAGTTAACACTTTCTACCATTTTAATTGCATATTGATGTTTAATGGTTTATTACATCTAAATTTGTATTGAAAAACTACATTATTAAATTGATGTTTTCCACAGGGCTTGTCACCAATAATAGTTGAAAAGCTCTATTGAACCTTATAGTTCTAATTCTTATTTTGTTGATTATAAATAAAGGATAATATGATTTAATCTTAGAGAAAACATGTGAATTTTTTACTTATAGGCACCTCAAAATTATCCAAGCAAATTCAGATAACAAAATTTCAAAATGAACAAGTCTTGGAGTCAAGATCCGAGTTTAAACTTGCCAACAACCATTGCAGATTATTAACGACCATTGAATGGATAACAATGAATGTTGAAGATTATTAACAAGGGTTGAAAAAGCTTAGAGAATTGGTTAAAATTTTTTTATAAGTCCTAACAATGGTGGAAAGAGGCATTAATGAATATTGGATAAAATAATGAGCCCTAAGAAATCATTAGCACCTATTGAAAAATCTTAATGGAATTGCCTAACTTTTCTATACGTCCTAACAATGGTGGAAAGATGCACCAAATGATTGTTGGATAAAACAATAAGCATTGAGGAGTCATTAACACCTATTCAAAAATCTCAACAGAATTGACTAACTCTTTTATAAGTCCTAATAAGGTGGAAAAATGTACTAACTAGTGTTGAAATGAGACCCATGAGCATAACCAAAATTCGATGAGTATTAAAGGTCAATCTTGATGAACTTTGATGACTAAATTTAAAAATCATAATGATGGTAATCATCATAACGAGGCATTGTATCCTCAATGATTGTTGATAATTCACATAGATTGTGTTAATAAAAGCTAAGCTCAAGAGAATGAAGCTAATGACTATTGAAAAGATCACAATGAGTGTGGTTTTTGCTATAACAAACATTTTACAAATTCAATGATGATAGATAAGAATGAAAGCATGGTACTCAATGATCATTAATGTAAGATCAATATGGAATTGGTCATTCAATGACTATTGTGATCTCGCTAATGACCATTGACAATGTATCTAATGACTATTCTGATAGTTTTGATAGGTTTCTTAATATGAGTATTGGCTAGTTTGTTGTCTTACCATTACATAAGTATCAAAAGGTTGAAAATCAATATATAACAAATCCAAGTGATAATGAGACATATTCCAAGTGATTTAAAAGCTTCAAATAGCATTTTAAAATGTCTTAAAGTTTAGTTGATTGAACTAAGTCTTCTTCAAGTGTATATGAGAGTTATCTTTTGAAGAAAAGAAAAAGATTGATTGAGCTTCATCAATAACATCAAAATTCAACCCACTTGAGCATATAAAGAAGGTTGTATTCACTACTCATTTATGCTAAGGTTTGAGTGTTAAGAATATTCCATTATTCTTTTCTTGTAAAACTTATGTGAGGATATTCTTAGGTTGGAAATAACCTTTAAACCATATTTTTTAATGAAAGGTCTAAGATAGTATTTGCAAACTATCTTAGGAAAAAGCATGAATAGTACCAATAAACTTTTTGTTAAGGCTTTTAAGTGGTGCCTAAAAAAATTCACCTTGGGAAGATATACGTGGTGCCTAATTAAATTCACTGCAAAGGTTTCAAGCACCTAAAAGTTATTGTCTAATGTAGCTCTTTAAGGATATCTAGAAGAGAGGATGTAGGCTTGATTTAAGCTAAACCTCTATAAATCCTTATGCATTTATGGTTGATTAATTCTCTCTACTTCTTTTTAAAAAATGATTTAAAATTGTCACTATCCTATTCAATCCCCCCTTTTAGGGCATCTTGGGACAATAAGTGGAATTGAAGCTAGTCTTTTTATTCAAGCTTTAATGCATAGAGCAAAGATCAAATGACAAGCCATGAGGAATCATAGTCAATCCATAAGCCCTCATTCTTCAAAGGTTATATTGGAAAAATAAAATGGAGATATTTCTTGGTAATGAAACCATAAGCCTCTTGGATATTATAAAAGAAGGAAAAAAGTTCCCACCTAGCTTATATGAGATGTTCTTGTCCTAAGGAAGAAAAAGGAGTAGACAACAAAAGAGAAGAAGGTTAACCTCAAAGATAAAAGAGTTATTTATGTTTTGTTATATGCCATCCATAAATCTTAGTATGTCAAGTTGTAGATGTATACTTGTGTAAAAGAGATTTGAGATACTCTTCAAAATCAACATGAATGAATGAGTGGGGTAAAGAAGAACAAAAAGATTTAAATGCACACAAACAAATATGAGACATTTGCATACTATTTAAATGAATCCATCACTAAAATGTATAATAGGTTCATTGACATTGTAAGGACTTTGAAAGGGTTAGAAATGTCTATTCAAATAAAGATATAGTAGCCAAACTACTCAGAACCCTTCCCAGAGAAAATTGGGAAGTTAAAAGAAATTGAGGAAACAAATAAACTATAGACACTCACTGTAGATGAACCTACGGATAAGTTGCTAACACATAAGATCACTTTAAAAAAATCTAGCTAGAGATGAAGGTCCAAGAAAGAAGGACATGTCTCTTAAAGCCAAAAAGGTATGTATTAAAACCCTTCTACTTCTTCAATAATTTCTCCTAATGAAAGTGATTATTATAGTGAGATTGGTTAATTAGCACTAATTACAAACTAAGTAAAATAGTTCTTAACCAAAAAGAAAGGAAGAATGAAGAAGGGATACAAGAAAAAGAGCTCAAAAATCCCAATAATTTGTTATGGGTGCAACGAGAAACGACATCCAAAAATATATTATCTAAAGCAAATAAAACATAAACATCCCTCAAGGAAGCATAAGCTTAAGAAGGCAAAAAAGCCTTTAAAACTACATGAGATGATTCTAGTGCATTAGAGGTTAAGAGATCTAATGATGAAAAAGAGATTGTAAACCTGTGCCTCATGGCAATAAAATAATATTATTCCTCCTCAAGTGATTCTAAAAAGTGAAAGTAAAGAAGACACTAAGGTAAGTTCCTTTTATTCTTACTCTAAGGAAGATTTATATGATCTTATTGCCAAGCTTTTAAAATCTATGACTCCTTGAAGTCTTCTTATGTTGTCCTTTAAAAGGAGAATAAAGCATTAAAAGATCCACCCTAGAATCTTGACTCTCTCTTTAAGGAGATTGAGTATTTAAAGACTAAAAATGATAGTCTCAAAGATAATATTTGAAAATTCTCTAAAGGGAAGGAAGAATTAGACTCTATTTATGAAGTGCAAAGGAGTCTGTGCATAAAATATGGCTTAAGATAAAATGCATCCTCATCGTTTACTCCTTCCACTTCACAAACTGCCTTTGCGAGAGCCAAGCATACTAGGACACTTAGTCCTTCTAAGACTAGATAACCAATAGCTTCATGATAGGCAATTGTCAATGCTAAAGCCAATAATGAAAACAAAGGTCTTCTCAAACCTTCTACAATTATGGAAGACCTATTCCCTTAAAGATAAACATGTATGCATATACCAATCATGTAATTCTAGAAGGCAGAATGAGCAAAGATATGATTTATGACATGCACCAAGACACTACCATAACCTACCTAGACACCATCTTCATAATATGTATTTTCCTTATGGAAAAAAAATAAAAGAACATATTTAACATCTTGAAAGCCATATATCACATGGTTATATTTTTAAGAGGTATGCACCTAAGTACAATGCAAAAAAAAAGGTATACGCCTTGAAAACAATTAATGCATACTACTCCAAAGGCCAAAAAAACCATGCATACTTTGATGGATAATATCACTACTGTGGGATATATGGCCATAATACTTATCATTACCATTAGAGAAAACATGATGAAAAATTATGCAAAGACTAACCTATAAGGACCTTGGGTGCATAAAAATAAATGAATCTTTTGCCTTATAGGTGTGTTTGCAATCCAAAGTGGAGAAAGAGGAGTGGTACCTCTATAGTAGATACTTAACGCACATGATAAATGACATAAGGTTCTTTTCCAAACTTAAGAGGATTAAAGGACTTGGCAATGTGTCCTTTAGTGATAACAAAAGGCAGAGATTATGGGTATAGATAAAGTTGATAAGGATATTGAGTCACCCATTCTTAACAAATTTTATTAATTAAAAGTCTCAAACATAACCTTCTAAGTATGAGCCAATTATGAGATAAAAGGTTAAGAGTTATGTTTGAACCTCATGTTTGTTATATGTCAAGAATGAGTCTAAAATAACAAACTTTTATTCATTGATAGGAGAGTCTAAAATAATTATGTTATTCATTTAAATTCCTTATCTAATAAAGATGTCAAGTGCTTATTACTATAATGGACGAAGGATGGATTTGGCATAGGAGACTTGGACATTTAAACACATAATTGATCAATAAATTAAGGAAAAAAACCTAGTTAAAGGTCTTCCTAAAATCAATTTCTCTAAGGATAGAATCTATGATGCATGCTAAAGAAGTAAACAAATCAAATCCTCATTTTAGGCAAACAATAAGGTTACTTCTATGAGACCTCTTCAAATGTTGCACATGGATCTCGTTGCCCCTATTGAAGTTGCTAATTTGGGTAGCATGCATTATGCATTTGTCATTGTAGATGACTTTTCTAGGTTTACTTGTGTTCTATTTCTTCCTCATAAGGATTCTTATTTCGATGCTTTCAATTGTAAAAGAATTTAAAATAAAAAGGATTTAGAAATCTTAGCCTTTAAAAGTGATCATGGTGGAGAATTTAAAAATGTAAGGTTTTACCATTTTTATGATGAAATAGAATTTCACACAACTTTTCAACTCTTACAACTCCTCAACAAAATGAGATAGTAGAGAGGAAAAGGAGAACTCTTTAGGAGATGTGGAATTATGCTCAATGAGTATAACTTGCCAAAATATTTTTAGGAAGAAGCCATAAATACCTTGTGTTATGTTTTATAATAGAGTTATAGTAAGGCCTATCTTAAAGAAAATCTCTTCTAAGCTATGGAACCAAAGGAAATCCAAATTTGCATATTTTAGAATCTTTGATTGTAAGTGTTTCATTCTAAGCACTAATGACATCTTTGGTAAATTTCATTCTAAATCTGATGAATAAATCTTATTGGGTTACTCTACATCTAGTGGCAGATATAGAGTTTTCAAAAAGAAAATTCTAGCAATCTTCTCAGGTTACTTTACATCTAGTGAAGGATATAGAGTTTTCAATAAGAGAATTCTTATTGTTGAAGAGTCAATGTATGTTATGTTTGATATATCTCACCAAAATTCTCCTAAAAAGGAACAAGATATTGATGATCTTGTAAGTCTCATGGATGAGGTGAACATTGAAGAAAAAGAAAAAGGGGTGGATGACAAAGTAAACAAATAATGATCACTCAAATGAAACTCAACCTCTAACATCTCTAAGTGTTAGACAGATGGTCCAACAACTAGAGAAGAATTGGGCTTATAAGAAAGATCATCCCAAAGTTTCTTAATTAGTGACCCATCAATAAAGGTATTAACTAGATCCTCCCTTAGAAATACATGTAATGATCTTGACTTTATTTCCGTCGTTGAGCCTAAAATCATATATGAAGCTATCAAAGATGAGCATTGGGTAATTGTTATGTAAGAAGTTTTCAATCAATTTGAAGGAAACAAGGTTTGGACTATAGTTCCAAAAGACTAAATGACCACTCCATTATTAAAACTACATAAATATTTACAAACAAGCTAGATGAGCTTGAAGTTATATTTAGGAATAAGGCAGGGTTGGTAGCCAAAGATTATAACAAATAGGAATGAATTGATTATAATGAAACAATTAGCCCTGTTGCAAGGTTAGAAGCAATTAGATCTTAGTTGCATATATATATATATATATATATATATATCATTCATGGATTTCAAACTTTTCAAATGAATATCAAAAGTGCATTCTTGAATGGATTCATAGAGGAAGAATTTTATGTAGGACAATCTCATGGTTTTGAAAATCATGACTTTTCAAATCATGTTTAAAAACTCACCAAGGCCTTGTATGGCTTAAAGCAAGCTCCAAGAGTTTGGCATGAAAAGTTAAGTAACTTTATACTAATGAAAGGTTTCTCAAAAGGTTTAGTAAACATAATACTTTTCACTAAAAAGCATAATAGAGATATATTGATTGTTTAAATTTATGTAGATGGTATCATATTTAATAATATTGATGTTAATCATGTAAGGATTTCTCTAAAGTTATAAAAAGTGAATTTGAGATAAACATGATGAAAAAACTCAAATTCTTTCTTAGGTTGGAAATCAAATAAGCAATGGAGGAAATCTTCATCAATTAAGTCTAATACATAAAAGAATTACTTAAAAGTTTTGGTATGAGCATAGCAAACTATAAAAGTTTCCAATGAGAATAAACATACATGGATGAAAATGGTAAGACAGTAGATCAAAAATTGTATAAAGTATAATTAGAAGCCTTCTATATCTTACTACTTCTAGGCCAAATATCACGTTCAGTGTTTATTTATATGCTAGATATCAATCTAATCCTAAGGAATCACACTTACATGTTGTCAAACATACTTTGAAATACTTGAATGAAACACCAAACTTAGGACTATGAAATCCTAATAGATCTTTATTTAACCTTAAAGCATACTCAAATGTTGACTTTGTTGTATTTACCTTAGATAGAAAAAGCAGTTTAGGAATAAGTTAATTACTAAGGGAATTTTTGGCATATTGGAGTAGCAAAAAGCAAAACTTAGTTATGTTGTTAACAACTTTGGTAGAATATGTAGCTATAACATTATGTTGTGTATAAATCTTCTAGATTAAATAATAATTGCTGGATTATAATGTTTTTGTAGATCATGTAGCCATCAAATGTGATAATACTAGTGCAATCATTTTATAAGGGATCACATAAAAAAATGTGCTACAATTTATTGATATCAACCATTAATTAATAGATATTTTCACTAAAACTCTTAATGATGAGAAAATACAATTAATCAAAAGTGACCTAGGTATGATTAATGGTTGTACCTTATAAAGCACATTCAGGTACAATATAACTTCCCACTACAAGTTTGATACCTGAATATTTGTCCTATGTTTTCCATGATTGATCACATATCTAAAGCTTTAAAAATTTATGACTACAAGTTTAGATTATGGATTGTGCAAATTGAAATGTTCAAATTCAATTAAGTTCATAGTGTTATGATCATTATTAGTAAGCGTTGTGTTGGCCCTTGTGCATTAAGAAGAGGGGGTTAAATTGGTAGGAAATTTTAACTTTTGGAGGGAAAGATTTATTAAGTAAAAAGTAAAATAAATAATGAAGAGCAGAACACACCTAATTTTATAGTAGTTCAGGTATTAGCCAACCCTATATCCACTCCCAATTCTTCCAATTGGGTGTTTCATTGCGTTTTAAAGCTTACACATAATTTTACAACTTGTGTTTTTACAAAGGTCCACACACAACCTCATAGTGTTTCACAAGGCTAACATTCAACCTATATAAGAGTTTTCTAAGGCTCACTCTAAAACTCGAAACACGAGTTTTTTTTTTATAAAAAGGCTCACTCTTAAACCCAAACCCAATGGTGTTTAATACTCACAATGAACAATAACAACTTAATTATAAGAAATTGAAAACTTAAAGGTTGAGAAATAAATTTGCAAGAGTTTTGTTATAATGAATGTTGTACTTTTGCATTCAAGTCCATTTGGTTATGTATTTATAGGCTACAACCACTAAAGAGACGTTATAAATAAAACTATTTTTAAATCTCCAAAGTATGCTAGACAGGTCCTGCATTTATTACTTGTCAGATGAAATTCATGGTTGAGACATACATTTGAGGTCGGGAGATTCACATAACCCCATTTGTATCTAACGGCTAATCCGTCTAGCATTTAACCATTGGTTCTTCCAAAACAAAATGTTGCGTCTCTTGAGAAATAGTGAAATCATGGTCTCTAATTTCCTCTTTAGAGGCGATGCTTACTATGAAATCGTCTTCTTAAATGGCGAAGTTGTTTCATCAAATTTGCAGTTGCTACCATTTTTTTGCTACTACTAATTTTGATGTTTTAAAATTTCTTTAGGACACCTGACATGACCTGGTTGAAAATTTGATCCCTTCCAAATGAATATGATGTGACTTTCACCATGAAATGAATTATATAAGATTCATTCAAATCTTTTGCAAGATAGCACTCGCGAGCTTCTGCTTTATGACTGTGAATTAGGATGCAAATTTCAATCTTTGAGATGAAAGTTTCCATTCAAATTCCAAAATGCTCCTAGCTAAATATCTACAAGATCAACACTTGAAATTGACATTAGAACCTTTTAATCTATATTGTCAAGATCAAAAGAGATTTTTAACTTGGACTTGACTAATCTAGTCCAACAATCTTTCCTTTTTTTATTTTGACATCTTAGATTAAATTTGTAAATGATAAAGAATGTATAAGTGTATTCTAGAGTGTGTGTATTTTAGATTGAATTTGTAAATGGTTAAATTGAAATGTTAAGTTCTCCCTTTCAATTTATATTCCCCCTCAACTAATGACATGTAAGCTCTTCGCCTTTGTTAAGATTAAAAAGAAAGAATTAAGTGCAATGACAAGCAGTAAGAGTATCACAATAATAAGAGGGACCATCATTCATTAAATCAAATGTGCATTTATCAATCATAGAAAAAACATAGTTCAAACTTTTACTATTTAAAAAAGATACATAACACAATCAAACATATAAATGTGTTTGAGCACACACTTAGGCCAAAATTAAAATAGGAAAAGTTAAAAAAAGAAATAAAACTAAAGGAAAACTAGAAGGTAAGAGAGATATCATCAACATCATCATCACTATTTAACAAATTCTTCATCTCCACTTCCTTGGAGTTCATCTCTTTCTTCTTCCTAGTCTTATTCTTCTTATTCTTTAGTGTCTTTCTATTCTTCAAAGTCAGAAAGATGACACCGAGTATTAACAACCTTTTCTTAAACGTCAACCAAGTCACTATAAAGGTAAGAGAAAAAATGAATCTTCTCTTGATCATTCTCATCAACTTGTTAAGTTTCTTATTGATGGAAGAGAGAAAGATGGAGGAAGACTTAGATTTTGGCTTTACCATAGGCTTTGAAGATGGAATAGGCTCTTAGGGGCCTTCTTCAATCACTAGCCTTTGTCTTTTAAAGGCATGGGTTATCTCTTATTTCTTTACCCTATTAGATCCCAAGGTATAGACATAAGAGTTAGGATGAATGGTCTTGGCATTGGTTAAATGGAGAAAGTTTCGGGATGAGAGATACTTTTTTGTGATGAAGTTTTCATTCTCATCATTCAGAGCCCCTACAAACCTATATATGGTTGTGACGTGAGAGGGAAGAAGAAATTAATTCTTTGGTTCTCTTGTGGATCAATTGATCCATAAGGTACCTCCCAATTTGGATGAGCTTATTTTTAGTTTGACAGAGGAGAAAAGCTAGGTCTTTTTGAGAGACTTTTTCATTCCCATTACCCCTAGCATTGATGGAAAAGGTAATGATTCTATGAAGAAGCCAATTGATTAAGGTTTTGATTTATTTGACTATTGTAGTTATTGGGTCATGTTTGGTTTCTATTGAAATTTGAGACTAAAACTCAAAATAAATGATGTCAATAGAAGAGATAATAAATGGAACATTATCTCTAGTTTGGCAATTAAAAAAGGGAGGAAAGTTAAACAAAAGTGATGAAGTAGGGATCTCTAAAAGCCCTAAAGACAATACCATACGCACCTGCCTTAGATTCCGCCCTCTGACTAAGAGTGATGGTGCACATGAATTCTTGTATGATTTCTTCATAACCTGATTCTTCTCAAGAAATGAATTTATTTCCAGCCAAAGTTAGAGAGAAATGCTTGAATTTCTCCTTTGATGCATAAGGTTTCAAGAAGGAAAGAGAAGGGTATCTTATTAGGTTGGAAGATCTTTTTGGTGTTGTCCTTATATCTCTCATTCTCTTCTTTTGTGACTCTCTTTATAAGATGAAAATAAGGAGGACCTTCAGGTTAGGCCACACCCTTCTTTTTTTCTGCTCTTGTGAATTTCTTGGGTGCCATGAGAGTAGAGGAAAAAAGAATGTATGTGAAAATTTGAAAAGAGATGAGAGGTAAAAGGAACAAAATGATAAAAGTGGAATATAAGGGTGTAAAGGAGTTTTAAATAGGTAGAGAGTGTGAGGAAAATTGTTGTAAAATGGTCAAAAAAGCATTAAATTAGGAACAAATATCATTTGTTTATCAAATCAGTGAATGCCAAGCAGTTACAGGTAATTGTAATCCCTATATTCTTATCGCGATTACTATTTAGGAAAATTCTGAGTAATGGTCAAGAATTCCTTGAAAAGGGCATTGTCAATGGTCAATGGATTTGAAATTTGAAAATTTGTATAGTGGCTATCATAGATCATGATAATGAATTGACAAAAGTTGAAATATTGAATGAGCGACCATGAATTATAAATCCTGATCATTAATTACAAGGCATTTTTGAAAAAGCATGAAAGAAATGTTATCCCAAACTTAAAGCGATCAACATGATATTATGATGATTAATTTAAGCAATTTGGCATTGAAAAGTATAATTGCATAATGAATTAATACATCTACAACATTAAACATAAATTAACATGCAATCACTAATCATATCAAATAATGAGTTAATATTGACAAACATAGTGAAATGCATAATGTGAGATCAATTTTCACCCTAAGGAACTTCCATCTAGCATCCCTAATTCCCTCTTGATAAAGTTTATTCTTTTTTCATTGAAGGGTTTAGTGAAAATATCTACAAGTTGGTGATTGGTGTTAATAAATTCTAACACCACATTACCATTTTGGACATGATCTCTTAGAAAATGATGTCTAATATCAATATACTTGCTTTTTGAATGTTGGATGGGATTCTTAGAAAGTTTTTTTTTACATTTGTGTTGTCACATTTGATGGAAATGTGATCAACATGTTTGCCATAATACTTGAGTTATTGTTTCATCTAAAGAACTTGGGTGTAATAATAACCCATCGCAACATATTCTGCTTCAGTAGTAGATACGACAATCGAAACTTACTTCTTGCTAAACCAAGAAATTAAAAATTCACCTAGGAATTGACAAGTTCTGAAAGTGCTCTTCATATCTATCAAACTACTGGCATAATCCACATATGAATATCCAAGAAGACTTAAAGATGAATTTCTAAGATACCAAAGTCTTAAATGCAATATGCCTTGCAAATAGTTAAAAATTCTTTTAACAACATTCATATGAGATTCCTTAGGACAAGATTAGAATCTAGCACACAAGTAAACACTAAACATGATATCGGGTCTAGATGTAGTAAGATAGTGAAAAGAGCCAATCATACCTTTGTACTTCTTTTCATCAATGGACTTATCTGATTCATCCTTGTTTAGCTTGATAGTTGCACTCATTATTATTTTTGCTACTTTGCATCCATCCATGCCAAACCTCTTTAGTAAATCCTTTGTATATTTGGCTTATTGATGAGGATGCCCTCTTTGGTTTGCTTGATTTGAAGATCAAGAAAAAACTTGAGTTCACCCATTATGCTCATCTCAAACTCCCTAGTCATACACTTAACAAATTCTTCATAAAGATATTCATTAGAAGCACCAAATATAATATCATCAACATATATTTATGGTGCATCTTTTGTTGTGCCTTTTCATAAATAGAGTAGTATCGACCTTGTTTTTTTTAAAATCATTTTCTAAAAGAAATGAAATAAGACTTTTATATCCAGCTCTTGGAGCTTGCTTTAAACCATATAAGGTTTTAGTTAATTTGAAAACATGATTTGGAGAAATATGAGACTCAAAACTCAGAATTTGTTTAACATAACTTCTTCCGTAATGAAACCATTTAAAAATGCACTTTTCACATCTATGTGAAATAGCTTAAAATCCATATGACATGAAAATGTCAAAAGAATCCTAATAGCATGAAGGCAAAGGTTTCTTTATAATCTATGCTTCCTCTTAGTTGTAACCCTTTGTAATCAATTTAACTTTATTCCTTGCAACAACACCTTACTCATCTAACTTATTCCTAAACACCCATTTGCATCCCACAATCGGTTGTTCCGTAAGCCTAGGAATAAGTTCCCAAACTTTATTTATCTCAACTTGGTTAAGTTACTCTTGCATAGCAATCACCCAACTCACATCATCAAGAGCCTCATCAAGGGATTTTGGCTCAATTTGAGAAATAAATGCAAGATTATTATCTAAAACATGTTATTCAGCTTTTGTACTTACTCCCTTAGATGTCTCACTAATGATAAGCTCTCTTGGGTGATTCTTGGATTATCTCTAATCCTTGGGTAGTTCTTGAGGTTGGTTTTCCTCTTGTTATGGTTAAGGTTTTTCAACTTCTTGTGATGACTATTATCTTTAAGATCAATCACAATTTCTTTTGGCATTGAATCAAGCCCCAACTTCTCAAAGTCACCTACAAAATTATTAACAAGAAAACCTTTGCCAATATCAAGTTTGCTAGATTCATCAAATACAATATTCATAGACTCTTGAACCAATATAGTCTTTTTGTTAAACACCTTATAAGCTTTGCTAATAGTGGAATAGCTAAGAAAGATACCCTCATTGATTTTAGAGGCCAATTTTCCATGGTTGTCCTTGGTATTAAGTATGTAGCATTTGCACCCAAAAACTCTAAGATAAGAAAGCTTAGGTTTTCCATCATTCCATAGCTCATAAAAAGTTTTGTTTAAAATAAGTCTTTTAAAAGCACAATTTGCAATATAACATGAAGTGTTGATGGCTTCGATTCAAAAGTAATTTGACATGGAATACTCATTAAACATAGTTCTAACCATCTTTACTAATGTCCTATTTTTCCTTTCTACAATACCATTCTGTTATGGTGTTCTAGAAGTAGAAAATTTTTAAGAAATCTAATACCATTCTATTGTGGTGTTCTAGGAGTATAAAATTTTTAATAAATCTCATTCTCCAAACAGTAATTTTCAAAAGGTTCATTTTGAAATTCCCTTCCATGGTCACTCTTAATAGATGAAATGAAGTAACCTTTTTAATTTTTAACTCTTTTAACAAAACTTTTGGAAGCATCAAAAGTGTCACTCTTATGAGCAAGAAAGGATAACCAAGTGAACCTAGAGTAGTCATCAATGAGGACAAAATGCATAATGCTTTCCAATAAGACTTATATTCCTAGTGGGTCTAACTAAGTCCATATGAATGAGTTGAAGAGGTCTAGAAGTACTTATAACATTTTTTTCTTTGAAGGATGCTTAGTGTTGCTTTCCCATTTGACAAGGTCCGCATGTCTCATCCTTTATAAACTTAAGCTTTGGTATACCCTCTATTAGATCTCATTTTGATCAACTTTGTAGAAGCTCCATGCCAGTATATCCAAGTCTTCTATGCCATAGCTAAGATTCATTAATAATAGAGATAAAACACTTGAATGATTGGTTAACCAAATTGTCTAAGTCAATTAAGTAGGTAATGCCTCTCCTTTCGCCCTTTGAAACTACCTTCTTATCCATCTAGGTGGTAACCCAACATTTTCTAAGGTCAAAGATGACTGTATTACCTATCACATAGTTGACTCAAGCTTAAAAAATTATGTTTCAATCCTTTAACTAAATGAACATTATCAATAGGGGAGTAACCTTTCTTACCAACACTTCTAATGCCAATTACCTTACCCTTAACATTATTTTCAAATATGACATTGTCACTATCTTTTTTTTAATGGCTATGAATAGCTTCTTATTTTTGATCATGCACTTTGAGCACCAATTATCCATATGACAATCATTAGTAAACATTGTGTTGGCTCTTATACACCAAGAAGAGGGGGTCAAATTGGTGGAAAATTTTAAATTTTGTAGGGAAATATTTCTTGAGCAAGAAATAGAAAAAGTAAAGAAGAGTAGAACACACCAAGTTTTGTAGTGTTTTGGGTGTTAATCAACCCTATATCCACTCTCCAATTTTTTCATTTAGGTATTTCCCTAATATCTAGTGGTGCTTTAAGGCTCACACCTAATTTTACAACTTGTGTTTTTACAAAGGCTCATACACAATTTCACTAGTATTTAATAAGACTAACACTCAGCCTATACAAAAGTTTTATAAGGATCACTCTAAAACCCTAAAATAAGAGTTTTCTACACAATGGCTCACTCTTAAAACCAAACCCAATGGTGTTTAATGCTCACACCACATAACAACTCAATTACAAGAAATTGAAAGCTTAAAGGTTGAGAAATGAATCTGTAAAATTTTTGGTAAAATGAATGTTATTCTTTTACATTCAAGTCTATTTGGTGGTGTATATATAGATTATAACCACTAAATAGACGATACAAATAAAACTATTTTCAAATCTCCAAAGTATGCTAGGCAGATTCTATATTTGTTGATTGTAAAATGAAATTCACAATTGAGACATATATTCGCGATCACGAGATTCACATAACTCTATTTGTATTTAATGACTAGTCCATGTGGCATTTAGCTACTGGTTCTTCAAGAAAAATAATTGTTACATCGCTGAAGCAAAAGTAAAAGTCGCGGTCTCTATTTTCCTCTTGAGACATGATGCTCACCGCGAAATCATTTGTTTAAATGGAGAATTTGTTTCACCAAATTCGCAGTTGCTACCATTTTTTTGCTACTGCTAATTTTGATGTTCTAATATTTCTTTGGGACGCTTGGCATGATCTGGTTGAAGAGTTGATTCCCTTTAAGTGAGTACAAAAGTCAGTCGTATGATTCTGGATGCGAAATTTACAGCAAAATTGTCTATATAAGATGCACTCAAATCTTTTGCAAGATATTGGTCGCGAGCTTCTCCTTGATGATGATGAACTAGGATGTAAATTTTAATATTTAAGATTAAGGCTTCCATTCAAATACCAAAGAAATCCTAGCTAAATATTTGCAAGATTAACACTTGAAATTGACATTAGAACCTTTCAATCTATATTGTCGTGATCAAAAGAGAGTTTTGACTTAGGCTTGACTAACCTATTCCAACAATCTCTCCCATTTTTGATTTTGACATCTTAGATTAAATTTGCAAAGGATAAAAAATGTATAAGTGTATTCTAGAGTGTGTATATTCTCGATTGAATTTATAAATGGTTAAATTGAAATGTTAAATTCTCCCTTTTAATTTATACTCCCCCTTAACTAATGATGTACAAGCTCTCCCTTTTTGTCAAGATAAAAAAGAAAGAGTTAAGTGCAATGACAAGCAGTAAAAGTATCATAATAATAAAAGGGAACATCGTTCATCAAATCAAATGTGCATTGATCAATCATAGAAAGAACATAGTTCAAACTTTTATCATGAGAAAAGATACATAACACAATCAAACATATAAATGAGTTTGAGTGCACACTTAGGCCAAAATTAAAATAGGAAAAGTTAAAATAAGAAATAAATCTCAAAGAAAACTAGAAGGTAGGAGAGATATCATCAGCATCATCATCACTATGTTTAACGAATTCTACATCTCCTCCTCTCTGGGCTTTATCTCATTCTTCTTCATGGTCTCCTTCTTATTCTTTAGTGTGTTCTTATTCTTCAAACTTAGAAAGATGACACGGAGTCGCACCAATCATTTCTTGAAGGTTAACCAAGTCACTATGAAGGTGAGAGAGAAGAAGGAATCTTCTCTTGATCATTTTCATCACCTTGTCAAGTTTCTTATTAATGGAAGAAGACTTGGACTTTGGCTTTAGCATACGCTTTGAGGATGGAATGGGCTCTCAGGGACCTTATTCAATCGCTAGCCTTTTTCTATTAGAGCATGAGTTGTCTCTTATTTCTTTGTCGCATGTACATATAAGAGTTAGGATGAATGGCCTTAGCATTGATCAAACAGGTTAAATTGAGAAAGTTTTAGGAATAGTGATAACTTTTTATAAGGAAGTTTTCATTATTATCATTTAAAGTCCCTACAAACCTATATATGATTGTGACATGAGATGGAAGAAGAAATTAGCTTTTAGGTTTATTGCACATGTGGATCAATTGATCCACAAGGTATCTCCCGGTTTGGATGGGTTTGTTTTTGGTGAGGTAGAAGAGAAACACTAGGTTTTTTTGAGAGACTTTTTCATTCTCATCACCCTTAGTATTGATGGAAAAGGTAATAATTTTATGGAGGAGCCAATTGATTAAGGTTTTGATGTATTTGGCCATTGAAGTTCTTGGTTCATGTTTGCTTTCTATTGAAATTTCAAATCAGAACTCAAAATAGCTGATGTCAACAAAAGATATAATGAATGAAAAATGATCTCTGGTTTGGAAATTAAAAAGGGAGGAAAGTTAAGCAAAAGTAATGAAATAGGGATCTCCAAAAGCCCTAAAGGTAAGACCATACGCACTTGCCTTAGATTTTGCCTCTAACTAAGAGTGACGGACCTCAATCGAGCTCAAGTCATAATATAAAGGATATATTAACCACAAAATTAAATGTTCAAAGAAAGCAAAAGGTTAGAGTTAAACCATGCTCAACTTCCCCAACCCTTAAACGACCACAGTTAGGTCTCGAAGGCAAAGCGAAAGCTAAAATCACAACCGTTGAAACATAGTAAAACACTAGCTAAAGTTAAACCATCCTCAAACCCTTATTTGTTGACCCCATCAAATAAGGTTCTCAAACAAAAAGTAAGCTAATTGTGGATTTAAAATTTCTAAGAGAAGGATTAGTGGAGACAAATTCATAAAGTGGAAAGTTTTTGACAGATATAAGTTAGTCGAAGAAGTAAATAAGATGCTGTAAGGGATCAAATAGGAGTTCTTGTTAAGGATGCATATAATGAGATAATAGTTGAATTTTTAGTAACCTCAGAGATTGTAAATGATGACTATGATAAAATTTAGACTCTAATAGCCATACAATTCAAGCTTCTTAGAAAATTATATAAGATGACCCTTAAGGATCCCTCACTTTGCTTCAAGGGCTTTGTAGAATGATACTTAGAGCAACCTCCCATCTTCAAGCTTGGACTAAATGAGTTTTAGTAGTCCATTATAAAAGGGTGCTCCATTATCAATCCTCCAATTACAAAGCCTCCAAATTAAGAGCCATATAGTTAAAATAACACATAGGCTTATAATATGGAACATAAATGGAAAACACCAATTGAATGATAACTACACCATACAAGACCTCTTCTACTTATGGTGTATGGTGAACAAGAAGAAAATTGATAGCCTGTGGCTATTATTAGGGAAATTAAACTCACTAATTAATAAAAGAAATGCTTTTATGATGTCGTATTACATCACAAGAATTGACAAGTATGTGAAGGCAATTCTAAAAACTAAAGAGGCAAGAATGACAACAAACTTTCTTCTGCAGCCTCTACCAACAAATGAGGAAATCAGTGAAAAGATGCTCATCAACGTAGGCATTCTTAAAAGGAAAGAAAATGGTCTTATTGCTCTTATTAATGAAAATATTAAAGCTGTTAAGGAAGAGGATAAGAATTTAAATGATGCTGTAAGAGTAGGTGTAGGGGTAGTAATTAAGATTGGCTCAATTTTAGCATCAATGTAGCAATGCCTACTATAACATAAATGCTTATATCTTTAGTTTCTCTAACTTAGGAAACACATCTCTTACTATTTGAAGAAAAAGTTTTATAATAGTTGAGCATGATCAATGTCACTATCAATAAATTGAAGACCAAAATTAGATCTTTATAAACATAAACCAATAAGTTTAGCACTCATATCAAGGATGTAAATCAAACCCTAGATTAGATCATTGATGGTTTTAACTTGCATTCTAGTTCAGATTCTGAGGATAAGCCAAATAATGACAAGGATATTGAAGTAGCTTTTTAGTCATTCACCTACTGAACAAGATCCCAAAATCATTCTCAATCCTATTATACCAAAAGAATCTACTTAATTCTTTTTTTTTCCTTTTATTTTCTCCCATTGTCTTTTGAAATTTGCTAATGAATGGACAATATATTAATTATGCTCTTTGTGCTCTTTTTATGTACAAATCATTTCTTGTTATGTGTTGTACCTAGAAATCATTTCTAATTATGCGTTATACATCTTTCAATTTCCCTTACTTTTTTTTTTTTACTGTATATACTAATCTATATGCTTGATTTACATTTTGCTTATATTATTTTTCATCATTAAAAAGGGGAAGAATGTTGAAGTTTCTAAGTTCTAATTCTTATTTTGGTGATTATAAACAAAGGACTAATGCTCTAACATTTGTATAAGTATGTTAAGTTTTAACTTATAAGCCTCTCATTCAATACCTCAAAATTATCCAAGCAAATTAAAATAGAAAATTTTCAAAATGAATGTCTTAGAGTCAAGAAGTGTGTTTAAAACTGCCAACAATAGTTGTAGATTGTTAACAACCATTAGATGGATAACCACGAGCATTGAAGATTATCAATAAGGGTTGAAAAAGCTTAGAGGAATTGGCTAAAGTATTGTGTAAGTCCTGATGATAATGTAAAGATGCAACAACAACCATTAGACAAAATAACGAGCATTAAGGAATCATCAATGCCTATTAACTAATCTCAATAGAACTACCTAACTATTTTGTGAATTTTAGAGATGGTGAAAAGATGATCGTTGGACAAAATAATAAATGGTATGGAATCATCAATGCCTATTGAAAAATCTCAATAGAATTGCCATAAGTGTTATGGAATCATCAATGACTATTGAAAAATCTCAATAGAATTACCATAAGTGTTATGGAATCATCAATGCCTATTGAAAATTCTTTAGTATTGTGGAGTCATTAATGTCTATGCCTATTGAAAAATCTCAAGTGTTGTGGAATCATCAATGTCTTTTGAAAAATCTCAATAAAATTGCCTAGCTCTTCTATAAGGGTGGAAGAATGTACTAATGAGTATTAAAATAAAACCAAAGGGCATTGGAAAAATTCAATGAGCATTAAATATCAATCTTGATGAACTCCAACAACTAAAGTTAAAAATATCAATAATGGTAATAATCATAAATAAAAGTTGAATATCCTTGAAGACTATTGAGAATTCATATAGATGGTGCTACTAAAGCCAAAGCTTAAGAGATTAAAGCTAATGACTATTGAAAAGATCACAATGAGCATGATTTACTCCAACAAGTATTTTATAGATCCAATAATGAAAGACCAGAATGAAAGCATGACATTTAATGATCATCAAAGCAAGATGAACATGGTTTTGGTCATTTACAATCATTATGATCTCACCAATGATTGTTGACAACTTGTCTAACAACTATATTGATAGTTCTGATAGGTTTTTCAATATGAGTACCAATTAGTAGTTTTGATAGGTTTTTCAATATGTGTACCAGTTAGTTTATTGTCCTGCCACTATATAGGAATTGAAAGTTGAAATCAATATATAACAAGTTCAAAGTGATAGTGAGACATATTGCAAGTGATCTAAAAGCTTCATCGAGCATTTCTTAAAGTTCAGTTACTTGAACTAAGTCTTCTTTATATGCATATGTGAGCTATCTTTTGAAAAAAAAAAAAGAAGATTGTTTGAGCTTTACCATCAACATCAAAGTCTCTAGTTAAATAAATAAAGAAGGTTTTATTCACTATTTATTGGTGAAAGAATTTGAGTGCTAAGAATATTTCATTTTATGTTTTTTGTAAAACTTATGTAAAGATACTCTTAGAATTTGTCCAAGCTATAGATCGAATTGGAGTGGACAATTTCTGAATCCTTTAAACCATTTTCTTATAAAAGGTCTAAGATAGTACTTGCAAGCAATCTTGGAGAATGCTTGAATAATGCTAACAAACTATTTATTAAGGCTTTTAGATGGTGCTTGAAAAATCCACATTAGAAAGGTTTAAGTGATGCATAGTTAAATTCACTTATGCAAAGGTTTTAATAGCACTTAAAAGCTCTTATCTAATGGAACACTATAGGGATATCTAGGGGAAAGGGCGTAGGCTTGATTTAAGATGATCCTCTATAAATCCTTATGCACTTGTGGTTGATTAATTCTTTCTACTTTTTTTAAAAAAGGGTTTTAACTTTCCATTGCCCTATTTAAGCCCCTTTTCAAGGCATCTTGGGACAATAAGCTCCCCATAGCAGAACACAGGTTATGAACCATGCATATTTATGCACATTGGCAATGGAGATGGAAAGGAGAAAAACTAAATTAGTAGTTTTGGCATTGTGTAAAACATACTTTTTTTCAAGCAATTTGTTAATAATTTTGAGAAGATGGATATCCTAACCTCTAATTGTGTTGAACATCTATTAACTTACCCTCCTCATACATGTTATTAAGCCTTGTTCTCATTTTCATGAAAGGCTGATGTTTTGATAACCATATATGTGAGTATTTTAACTCTATTATTTTAAATTGTAGAAATAAGCTTATTATTAACATGCTAGATGATATTAAAGTTCAATGTATGAATAAACATAGGCTTAGATTGAAAGAAGTAGAAAAATGGGATCATAATTTTTGTCCTAGTTGCATGAACATATTATAGTCAAACATAAAAAAAAAAAGGCTTTTAAGTGCCATGTAGAATGGAATGGTGAGACAACATATGAGATTAGTAAAGGGAAAGATAGGTATATTGTAGCACTAGATGAATGGAAATGTTCATATTGGTCCTGATATCTTATGCATATACCATGTCCACATGGTATATATATTACATTCAACAAATTCTATTGAAAACTATTTTCATCATTGGTAATCAAAGGAAATGTATAGAAAATTTTATGAATTGAAGATGACGCCTTATAAAGACAACATATAGTAGCCACTAAGAGGAAAAGAAAACTCTTGCCTCTAATAGCTAATAAACTAGCAGGTAGACCTAAAAGGGATAAATGAAGACTCCTAATGAACCAAAAAAGAAAGGAAAGCCATCTAGGGTAGGCACGTCTATGACATGTATTATGCAAACAAAAGGACATAATAAGAAAGATTGCAAACATTTATTTAATCAAGTAATTTTAATGAGTTTATATCATGTATTAAAAATATATGGATTTTCTTTAATTTGAGCCTACATTTGATGATTTAAAATGTTGATGTAGGTTGAGGCATCAATGAGTACACAGGTGCTAGATGAATGTGTAACACAATAATCAAATTCAAAAGCTCAAGATACACCAATTGAACCTCAATAAATAAATGTGATGCCTTACAATCATTTAATGATTAAAATAGAATGATATTTTACTTTGTTATATGAACTTATGTTAATAAAAAGTAATGGTCCAAGTTGTAGGTAATCCTAACCAAAATACTGCAACATCAAAGGTATTAGACATGATAACCCTAACCAAAACATTATATGATCATAGGTATAAAGACTTCTAAGCATTCACAAAGTTTATTTTATAATGCAATAGGTCTAAGATTTGGGTCTATATAGCAATAAGAATAAGGTTTAAAGGAAAAGGCAACCTAAGAAGAAGAGCAAAAAAAAAAAAAAAAAAACTAAAAAGCTAACAAGAGCAGAGAGACATAAGATTTTTATGTAATAGCCAATAGTATTCCTATCACATAAGTGGCTAAAATGAGAATCATTAACATTGCAATGAATTTACTTGATTAAAAAAAAATTACTTCATTAATATTTATTTGAATCAACATAATGTGCAATCTATGGCTTTAAGGAGAAAGTGTCGACTACTTATAGTTTTCCTCTCATTCAAGAAAAATAAAAGGTAACTAGGGAAATGCAACCTTTAGCAAACACATAAGTTCATCCTTAATATGGTATATTCAAAGCAAAAAGTTTGAAATGGAAGGGTAAAGAAGTTGTGACAACAAACACTTTAGAAATAGAAGTTGAAAAAGGAAAAGGAGCTCTTGAAATAATAGGGGATCAAAGTCAAACTAATCCTATTCAGGACATATAATTTTAGGTTAACATGAAAAACAATGATGTTGTCTTTTATATTGGTTGTGTTAGTTACTATATTGAAATGATTCTATTTATTAATGGAACTTTAGTCTTTCATAGCATAATATTTGCAATGACTTGTTAAAATTTTTAATTTCATTTATCTTCTTTATTCACATACAAAACATACAATCTTAGATTTTATATTTTAATAGGTAGTAGATAATAAATGAATCATTATAATAGTTGGTATCTACAAATCATGAAGTACATTGAAAACTACAATTTTTTATTCTCATTATAAACTTTTATACATAGAAGCTAACTATTGGCAACACTATTAAAATCAAAATAGAACTACATTAAGACATCTATTTCAATTAGCAACTAAACCACCTATTAAGCCATTTTGCCTACTCTGTTTCTACCATTCATAACTAATCCAACAATGTCGTTCCAATTGCTAAATATATTACCCAAGATACAACCAATATAACCTTGAACCACTCAATTCTCTTCTTTAGATTTTTATTCTTCTTCTTTATTACAGATAAATATTTCTTAGGCTTCATTGATGTAACATCCATTGCACTGCTTTTTTCAACCATACCATCTAATCGCAGCTTCTGGTTGAATCACAATCATTCTTCACCTTATTAAGTTTATTGTGTAGCCCTTTAATCACCATTGTGGCCTTTTTTTTGTAAATCCTTTATTATGCCATAAGAAAAACAATACTTTGCCCCTGCAAATTAAAACAACAAAATAAACTCAACTTAAGATATTCATACAAATTACCCTTTCCATCTAATAAACTCAACTTAAGATAAATTTCCCTTTCAATCATCTTACATCTTACAAACCTTATATATAGGACAAGAATAAAATCTAGGCTCAAGATTTGCATCACTCCATATGACCCATATGGGTGCTTTATCATTGTTGTAATAAATTCTAGTCAGATCTGTGTACCAATAATTAGCTGTCAACCTCGCCCATTATCTACAACCATGCAATCTTTTTGGATGAATAGATTCACTTGCTGAGATATTAAAGAGCCAAAAACCAATTTTATAGAGAAGATTTTTGAAAATTTTTAGGAATTTTTATACATTTCCTCTTTCATTTTATGCTTTATTCTCCTTATTCTTGATACAACGACCATATTTTGAACCTCTTTTTTTTTTTTTAAATTTCTTATCTCTTCTTTTATTTTCAAAAATCAATTGATTCTAGTTTGTGGCTCATATGCTTTGAAAGTTTTACTTAAGGACTCTTGTGTCAAAATTTGCCAAGTTAAAGGATATTTATGACCAAAAAGTTGATTGTCGTGATCTGAAATTTTTGCTAAGTTTGAAGACCTATTTGGCACTTTAGTCATTTTTTATTGCATTTAAAATTATTAAGTTAAATTTTAGACTAAAATTCAAATATTCAAATTTAAAAATAAATATAAAGCCAAATATCTAACTTATTTTACAAATGAGAGAGAAATTTTCTTTAATCAATTTGGAAAAGAAAATTTCTTTTAGCAGAATCTACTCTATCTTATTCAACGAATATGTTACATGCACCTATTGTTGAGGCTAGTATTTTTAAAATTAGATCAGTCGATAAATTGATCAATTAGTCGATTTTCAAGTTGACTTGTTTATTCAATTCAATTTAATTGATTTAATAATAAATAAAATTTAAAATATTATTAAAATAGCTCTAAAAATAAAAAATAGATTTATAATAATGAAAAATAAAAAATAATTTTGAAAATCAAACACTAAAAAAAAAATCAGAATTATCTACTGCAAAAAAATAATAGTTAAAACTTGTTTTTGTAGTAGTTAATACCTTCGCAACTAATATTTTGTAGTTGCTATTTTTCTAGTAATTAAGCTGAATTTGGCAGTAAAGTAGTAGCTATTTAGCTATTACACAAAGTTAGTAGCTAAATAGTGTCTATTCATTTTTAGTCACTAAAATAGTAGCTAATTAATGACAAAGACGATTACATAAACTACAAATAACAACTGTTTAATTACTGAATAGTGTAGTAGCTAAAGTTTAATTTTAGCCACTAACATACTGGTAGTAGCTAAATAACAACTGCTTAGCTACTACACAGTGTAGTCGCTAAGTCCTCTTTTTTAGCTACTACTATACTTGGAGTCTCTAAATGAAGACTGTTTAGCTACTACATCTTATAGTCGTTAAACTCTCTTTTTTAGTTGCTAACATATATGTAGTCGCTTAATAAAAATTGTTTATCTACTAATTTTTTTAGTAAGTAATATTTTTTTGAAAATATCAAATTTAATTAAATTGAAATTATTTATTAATATTATTTATCATTTAGCTACTATTTTGATGGTCATTAAGAATTTTATTGATTATTAAATTGAATTGAATTGAATTAATTATTAACTTATTAACATTGAGAACAATTAAAATGAAATATAATTATAATATTTTATTATTAAAATAAAAAAAAAATACATTAAAATCTCATGTTTTAAAAGTCAAAATGACAGTTAGTCCTCATTTAATGTTTAGATTAAAAAATTACAATGAAACATTACACTAGAGGAGTACGGGCGAGTCATCTGTGTGGGGATCATCTGCAGTAGGATCATTTGAAGTGGATGTGGGGTAGCTGAATCTATGCCTACTAAGGGCACTAATGATGTCTTAGCTAAAGTTGTAACTCAGAGTCATCATCCTATCACCTTATGAAGATGATGCAGTATCAGAGTCTAAGTGGTAGAATAGGAAGACATTTCCAGGTCTGACATCAATACCATTAATAATGAAGAACTGTTTTTCACTTCTGTTGAAAATCAAAACAAATCCATATAATCATATTTATGAAAAAAAAGTTCAAAAAATATAAGAAATTGACTGGGCAGACAGATCCTGGCCACAAAGAAATAACAGATTTCCAAGAAAGAAACTGCCAGTATATCTATTTTCTTCCAAAGGTGAAATATTATATTGTAATAAATTTGTTTAGCTATTTTAGTTCCTATTTATGTATTGTTACAAAAAAAAAAAAAAAAAAAGAAAGAAAGTGAACATGGATAAAGGGTTAGAGAAAACATATAAAAGTTAATCGTGCTAATCATATCGTGAAAGAATCCCTAATATAAATAAACATATCAGCTCTTGAGAACAACCTTACGTGACAAAATACTATATACTAACCATCCTAGACAACTGCTAACGTAATAACAAGCAACCCTACGTTACCTTAAACATGGTAATCAAGTTAAACTCATAAAAATGCGGTTGAAAAAATCACTTGAGATCAATCCTTGGTTGTTTTGTTGATAAGAGACTTATGGATGTGAAGTATGATTCAACTACTAGTTATGGTTCCCTTGATGAGTGTGTCAAGCTCTTCATCACCTTTAATAACTAGTTGCATCTTATGAAATTAATGAAATTGATAATAAAACTTTTTATTGCAAAAATTTTAAAATTAAAGAAAAAATTATTATTGATAAAATATATCAAAAATAATTTTAAAATAATATTAAAAATAACCAAGGACTATTTCTTATTAACCATAACTGTTAAGGAATAACCAAGGACTATTCCTTATGAACCACAAGAGGTGTTTCATTGGTTTCTTTGGGTTCGTTTCTGACGCACTTGACACCTCATAGACACCATAGCTTAACTCACAATTATATAAAAACAAAGTTTCATTCTATACTAAGTTCCAACAAAAAAAGGAATAAAAAAAAGTTGCATTCTATACTACTAATACCCCCTTTTCTGACCTTCTTCATATGAAAATTGGAAAGCCTAAAAAGCCTATTTGGATTCTGAACAAACACCAATCTCATCAAGTTAATTTCCAACCTGTTGAATTTAATCACTCTAATTAATTAATGTCATTATATATATATATATATATATATATATATATAT
>CATIWR010023966.1:0-19760 GCA_949677035.1 Omphalea diandra | reverse complement strand
TATATTTTGACCAACATCAAATTTATGTCAAATACTTCATATTTATAATTTATATTTTAATTTCATTATTATTACTCAACATCAAATTTATGTCACATATTTCATATTTATAATTTATATTTGTAATTTCATTATTATTACTCAACATCAAATTTATGTCACATATTTCATAATTATAATTTATATTTGTGATTTCATTATTATTACATTAAAAATAATGAAAATTATTATTAATATTAATGAAAGGATTTGCTTTTGTTGTGTTGATCGAGGTCAACATTGAATTCATTACAAACTTGGGGCTAATTTATAAACGTGGTCACTATATTATAGTATGAATTTTATTGCAGCCAAGAAATTAATTTTTTGTTCAATTAGGTCATTGAAGTATAATTAATATTGCAATTAACATATTACGACTGATTAGTGTATATTCAGCCATCGGAGATCTGATGTGGAATAAAATATTAATTTTATAATATGTTTCATTAGAAACTAATTTTTACACATGGTCACCATACTATAGTACAAATTTTGTTGTAGTCATGCAACTAATTTTTTTTCCAATTAGGCACTAAAGTATTATTAATATTGCAATTAACATATTCCAGTTGATTAGTTTATATCCGATCATCTAAGAGCTGATGTAAAATAAAATATTAGTATGTTTTGCATAATGTTGTGATGTTATGTTAAATCACTGAATGAAAATCCAACATGACATCTACTTTAAGGTCTTGTTTGGATCGATTTTTAAAATTTATGAATTTATCAAAATCTATTGAATTAAGAAATTTAGGTTTTTAATGAGTTTTTTGTTTTATGGATTTCAAAATTATAACTTATATGTTATGCATATAATATTCATATGATTTTAGAAAAATTAAAATTAAAAGTTAAATAAAATTTCTCATTCATTAGTATGAGAGATTCAACAAAAACACATCTCCTAAATGAGTTTTTAAATTCTTTCATTTTGATGGATTTTGATAGATGGGGAATTTTAAAAAAATTCTTAAGTTGTCTTTTTTTTTTTTTCATACTCAGGTAATGAATTTAATTTAGATCAAAGTATTTCTATAAATTCATACATTAAAATCCCTCAAACCAATTATTATGTAATAATTTCAACTATTAGAGAAAACTCCTTGAAAAATTATATAAAAAAAAATCAACAATTGGTGATTTTTATTATTACAAAAATAAGGGAATTTTTATTATTACAAAAATATTTCATTCTATTTTTTATTTTATTGATTATTTTATTGTGATTTTTTGGTATGTTTAACTGTGATTATGCTTAATTTATTTATTTTTATTATTTCAAACTTAAAAATTTAGTAAAATTGATAAAATAATAAAGATAGCAAAATTTTAAAATTTAATGTAATACTGAGAGTATTATAATTTAAAAAAACAGTAATAAAAATATCAAACTGAAAAATATTTTTAAGATCTAATAGTGTAATAGATCAAATGAGAATGATTATTTCATATGATAATAAAAAATGAGAGATGACTTAGTTAAATATGACAAACTATAAGGTCATAACAAAAAAATCCTAAAATTTTTAATAGAATAATTTATAAAAGGACCTAATAGTATAACAAAAATATATATAAAGAGCTGAACTATATAATATTAAAAGTAGAGAATTACTTAATTAATTATTATAAATCATAAGAATTTATCATAATTAGCCCATTAAATCAAGATTATGTACTTCTTAATATTTTTTATATAATTTTTCAAGAAGTTTTATATAATAGTTGAAATTATTCAATAATGAATGGTTTAATAGAGTTTGATGTGTGAATTTATAGAAATACTTATATCTAGATTAAATTCATTACTTGAGTGTGAAAAATAGGCAAAGCTAAAGAATTTTTTTAAAATTCCTCATCTATCAAAATCCATCAAAATGAAAGAGTTTAAAAAATCATATAGGAGATGAGTTTTTGTTGAATTTGTCATATTAATGAATAAGAAATTTTATTTAACTTTTAATTTTAATTTTTTTAAAATAATATGAATATTATATGCACAACATACAAGTTACAATTTTGAAATCTATAGAACCAAAAACTCATTAAAAACCTAAATTTCTTAATCACATAGATTTTGATAAATTTATAAATTTTAAGGATCGATCCAAACAAAACCTTAGAGTAGTTGTCATGTTAGATTTTCACTCAGTGATTTAACATAACATCATGACATTATGCATAACATACTAGTATTTTATTCCACGTCAGCTCTCTAATGGCCTTATATAAACTAATAAGACAAAATATGTTAATTGCAACATTAATTGTACTTCAATGACTTAATTGCAAAAAAAAAATTAGTTTCATGACTACAATAGAATTCACATTATAGTATGATGACCATGCGTAAAAATTAGATTTTGATGCCACATATTATAAAATAAAATTTTTATTCCACGTCAGTTATCAGGTGGTTGGATATACATTAATCAGCTAAAATATATTAATTGCAATATTAATTGTAATTCAGTGATCTAATTGCAAAAAAAAATTAGTTTTGTTTTACTAGGTTAGTCATACCTTACTCAAAATTCTCTGAATGAGAGTCTAAATCTCAAGTATTGTGAAAGGCCTTCTAATTCGCGACAACAAACTTCAAAATCGTGACCACTATTCTAAGATGAATGAAAGAAGTTGGTACAAATAGATTCGTGATGAAAATCACAACCGCTATCTTGTCAAGAACTTTGTAAAGTTATGACAGGCAGATTCATGGTAGGAGTCGCATCCATGTTCGCTACCACAACTTTTAGATTTGCCTGGAGAGAATCAAGTCTACAACCAGAGCATGCCAAGTGTCCCAAAAAGCCATTGGCTTATCAAAATTTGCGAGGGTGACATAGTGGTCGAGACTGCGATTTGTTGGAGCTACATTCCTTTATCAAATATAAGGATTCGCGGTGATAATCACATCTTAAAGAAAAATACTTTTGGAACACAACTTTTGTTTGGCTTGAAGAACATAGTGACTTTTTTTCTTAGAAGACTAATGGTAGCATGCCACGTGGACTAGCAGTTAGATACAAATGGGGTTCTCTACCACAATTTCAACAATTATAGTGCGAGAAGAGAAATTGTGACCACAAATGACTAGTCACGATCGCGAAATCAGTTTGACAGACATTTAATGCAAGATCTTCTTAACACAACTTGGAGATTTAAACATAGTTTATTTGTAATATCTCTTTGGTGGTTGTTGCCTATAAATACTCCACCAAACAGACATGAATGTAAGAGAATAACATTGAATATAGCCAAACTATTGCAATTTTGTTTCTCAACCTCTAATTCTTGTATGTGAGTTGGGATTGTTGGGTGTGAGCATTAAATACCATTGTTATTGGGTTTGAGAGTTAGCCATGTTGTAAAACTCTTATATAGGTTAGGTGTGAGCCTTTGGGAAAACACTTGAGAAATCTTTGTGTGAGTCTTGAAACATAAGTTATAAAGTTATGTGTGAGCCATAAAATACAAATTGTAAAAGTTTGGTGTGAGCTTGGAAACACCATTTAGTGTTAATTAAATACTCAATTGTGAAAATTGAGGAGTAAATGTAGGGTTTGTTAACTCCCGAACCACTATAAAATCTGTTGTCTCTAACTCTTCTCCTAGTTCCTTTATTTTCATCTTTCATACCTTCCCTCCAATTTTAAAATTTTCCACTAATTCAACCCCCTTCTCGATGCTCAAGGCCCAACAAGTGGTATTATAGTAAGGTCTTATTGAAACCCTTAATTATGTGAGTAAAGACAAATGACACAATAAGGAATGCATAACTTTCTTAAGTCATACTTTGATGGATTCGACTATCATATTAGAAGTATAAAATGGAGATACATTTGAAAAACTATGTGGTGGATTTTTGGGATATAGTTACAAAAGATTGTAAGCCTCTTACCAAAGTGGTTGATGAAAGTGAAAAGTTAATCCTAAAAGAGGAATGGGTGAAAGCTCACAGAAGATCAAATGGAACGAACAAATGGGCAATGATAATTCTTCTTAGCTCCTTGTCAATGGAGGATATTAGAAGAGTACAACCCTTTCTCACTGCCCATGGAATTTGAAAGGCATTGGAGAATTAACATAAAAACACAACATTGGTGAAGTCTAGCAAATTAGAGATGTATATGATAGAATGAGAGCTATTCATGATAAAAGACAATGAAAGCATCACCGATATGACAAATAGACTCATGTTCATCATCACAAATATGAAGAAATTTAGAAGAGTACTTACCAATCATGAGGCCAACACCAAAATACTTAAATCTTTACCTCTTAAAAAGTTTGGTGCAAGGGTTGCAGTATTCAAAAGTCAAATCTAGCAATTGAAAAAGTTCCAACATATGTCCTTATAGGTAAACTTTTTACTCATGAGTTGGCCTTGAAAAAAGATGAGGAAATGAAGAAGATGAGAGGGTAGGGGGACAAGAATGATAAAATATAAGAGAAGACTCTGGCTTTTAAATCCTCAACCAAAGACAAAGAGTTAGAAGTTGTCTCAAGTGATGATGATGATAGTGAAAAGGAAAAGGAGGAGCTAGCCATGCTTTCGAGAAGGAGCAAGGAGCTGATAATGACACGTAAGGATAGAATGAACTTCAAGAAGGCCTCTCCAAACCTAAAGGAAAAGAAGAATGAAGTGACCTGCTATGAGTGTGGCAAGTAAGGTCACATTAAATATGATTGCCCCAAGCTAAAAAAAGAAAAAGAAATGGGATAAGGAAATGAAAAAAAGCTTCAAAGCCACTTGGGATGACAACTCTAGTAAAAAGGATGAAGATAAGGAAGTGTCAAATCTCTGTTTCAAGGCTCAATAGGACTCTTATAATGAGGTAAGTTCTTCACCTCATTCTAGTGATAATTATGATGCATATGATGATGTAGAGCTCTTACTTTGAGATGAAACAAGTATAAGTCACAAATGAAAACTTGAAGCTTTTACTTCGAGATGTGACAAGTATAAGTCTCAAATGAAAATTACAAAAGGAAATGCTCAAAATTGAAAAATGAGTTCAACTTTTTAAATGAGCTTATAAGTGAGTTAAGAACTTCAAACGAAGAACTCAAAAAGTCTGTTGAGAATCTTACTAAGTCTTCTTATTCTCTAAATTCCTTGAGAAAGGAAAATGACTTCTTAAAAGGAGAAATAATTGAGCTTAGAAATTCTATTTCTAAGTTTCATAAAGGGAAAAAAGCTTTAGATACACTAATTATATCTCAAAGACTTCTCATAGTAAGACATGGTCTAGGCTTCAATGGAGCCTCTTCTTTATCTACACCCTTCTCACAATATTCATTAGAGCATCAACACCTCAAACATCTAGTATTGAGCTAATTGGAAAGAATAGTTCTTCTAACACTAAGCCACATATGCCCAAGGGCAAAGAGAAGGCTTAAAGCCTAAGCCTAGAAATCATCTATACTAAGAAGTATGCTCACCTAAAAACACATAAAAAATTCTCTTCTACTCTCAATCATTCATGCACATGCTCATATTTTTACTACCATGGTATGAGAAGGCCCCGTACTCATACTAAAGTTATGCATAAAAGAAAGACTTACAAGTCTAAGCTCCATTATCACTATTACATGAAGTTTGGTCACATAAACATTTTGTGTTATATTAGGAAGACTCACCTCAAATGAGAAAACACTTTAATGACCTAAGTACACTTGGGTACTTAAACCAAAGTGATATTGTTTTTGTTGTGTAGGAATGTATGACAACCACTAATGAAGAAAATGTTTGGCATGTGGATAATGGGTGCTCAAAGCACATAATAGGCAATAAAAAGCTATTCATAGCCATAAAAGAGAAGGAAGATGGCAATGTCACTTTTGAAAATAATGCTAAAGGTAAGGTAATTGACATTGGAACAATTAATAAGAATGGTTGTTCACTTTTTGACAATGTTCTTTTGGTAGAAGGTTTACAACATAATTTGTTAGGTGTAAGTCAATTATGTGATAAAGTTAATAAAGTCACCTTTGACCCTGAAGATTGCTGGTTTACCACATTGGTTGATAAGAAGGTAATCTTTAAGGGTGAAAGGAGAGGCAATACCTATTTAATTGACTTAAACAATTTGGCTAAACAATTCTTCAAGTGTTTTATATCGCTTAGCAATGAAGCTTGGCTTTGGCATAGAATACTTGGTCATGCTAACATAGAGCTCCTACAAAGCCTATCTAAAAGAGAGCTAGTGGAAGATCTTCCCAAGCTAAAATCCTCACAGGACAAAACATGTGGATCTTGCCAAATGGGGAAGCAAAATTAACCTTTAGACCTCTTCAACTCATCCATATGAATTGAATTGGATCTACTAGGAATGCTAGTTTAGGTGGAAAACATTATTGTTGATGATTACTCTAGATTTACTTTTGTATCTTTTCTAGCTCATAAGAACGACACTTTTTATTTAATTGGATATACTAGGAATGTAGTCTAGGTGAAAAATATTATGCAATTGTTCTAGTTGATGATTACTTCAGGTTTACTTATGTATCCTTTCTAGTGCGAAAGAATGACACTTTTTATGCTTTTAAAAGTTTTGCAAAAAGTATTCAAAATGAAAAATGTTACTTCATTTCTTCTATAAGAAGTGACCATGAAAAGAAATTTCAAAATAAAACTTTGAAACTTATTATTTAGAGAATGAGATTTCTCATAATTTTTATACTCCTAGAACACCGCAACAAAATGGTGTTGTAGAGAGGAAAAATAGGACTTTAGTAGATATGGCTAGAATCATGCTCAATGAGTATTATTTGTCTAATTACTTTTAGAACGAAACCATTAATACTTCTTGCAATATTGCTAATCGTATTTTTAAAAGATCAATTCTCAATAAAACTTCTTATGAGCTTTGAAATGGTAGAAAACCTAAGATTTCATACCTCAAAGTCTTTGGGTGCAAATGCTACATTCTAAATACCAAGGATAACCTTGGAAAATTTGTTTATAAGAAAAATAAAGGTATTTTTCTAAGCTACTCCACCTTCAGTAAAGCTTATAGGGTATTCAACAAAAGTACTATGACAGTTGAAGAGTTAATGAACATTATGTTTGATAAATCTAGTAAACTTGATCTTGGAAAAGGTTCTCTTGCTGTAACCTTGCAGGTGACTTTGAGAAATTGGAGCTTCAATTCATCATAAAAAGTTGAGAAGACTCGGCCACAAGTAGATAATGTAGCTTAAAATCTTTCCAAGGATTGGAGATTCTCCAAATGTCACCCAAAGGATCTAATCATTGGTGAAACACCCAAGGGAGTAAGTACTAGATCTCAACTTTATGCTTTAGCCAACAATCTTGCATTTGTTTCTTAATTAGAGCTAAAGTCAGTTGATGAGGCTCGTGATAATGAAAGTTGGGTGATTGTTATATAAGAGAAACTCAACTAATTTGAGAGAAATAAAGTTTGGGAACTTGTTCCTAGGCCTAAGGTATACCCTGTTATAGTTTATAAGTGAGTGTTTAGGAATAAGTTAGATGAGCAAGGGTTCATTACTAGGAACAAATCTAGATTGGTGGCAAAGGGTTACAACCAAGAGGAAGACATTGATTATGATGAAACCTTTATCCTCGTAACAAGATTAACGGCCATTAGGATTCTATTAGTATTTGCATATCACATGAATTTTAAACTTTTTCAAATGCATGTGAAGAGTGCATTTTTAAATGGTCTTATTGAGGAGGAAGTTTATGTTGAATAATTTCCTGGTTTTGAATCTCATACTTATCCAAATTATGTTTTCAAATTAACTAAAGCCTTGTATGGGTTGAAACAAACTCCAAGAGATTGGTATGAAAGACTTACTTCATTTCTTTTTTGAAAAATGCAAGGTCGATGCAATTTTATTTATCAAAAAACACAATCAAGATACACTCATTGTATAAATATATATTGATGATATTATATTTGGTGCTACTAATGAATCTCTTTGTGAAGAATTTACTAAGTGTATGACTAGGAAATTTGAAATGAGCATGATGAGAGAGCTTAAGTTTTTTTCCTAGTTTTCAAATACAACAAACCAAAAAAGGCATTTTCATCAACCAAACCAAGTACACAAAGGTTCTAATTAAAAGGCTTGGTATGGATGGATTCGAGGTAGCAAAGACTCCAATGAGCACAACTATCAAACTAGACAAATATGAATCGGGTAAGCCAAGTGATGAAAATAGGTATAGAGGTATAATTGGCTCTTTTCTCTATCTCACTACTTCTAGACCCGACATCATATTTAGTGTTTGCATGTGTGCTAGGTTTCAATCATGCCCTAAGGAATCACATTTAAATGGTGTTAGAAGGATTCTTAAATATTTACATGGCACATTGTATTTAAGATTGGGGATATCCTAGGAATTCATCATTTAGTCTTCTTGGGTATTCAGATGCGGATTATGCAAATAGTTTATTAGATAGAAAGAGAATTCTAGAACTTGCCAATTCATAAGTGATTGTTTAGTCTCTTGGTTTAGCAAAAAGTAAGTTTCGATTGTTTTATCTACCATTGAAGCGAAATATGTGGTGACAGGTTGTTATTGCACTTAGGTTCTTTGGATGAAACAATAACTCAAGGATTATGGTAAAGATATTAATCACATTCCCATCAAATGTGACAACACAAGTGCAATAAATCTTTTAAAGAATCTCATCCAACATTTTAAGAGAAAACACATTGACATTAGATATCATTTTCTTAGAGATCATGTCAAAAATGATAATGTAGTGTTAGAGTTTATTGACACCAATCATCAACTTGCGAACATTTTCACTAAACCCCTTAATGAAGAAAGGATGAACTTCATTAAAAGAGAGTTAAGGATCCTTAATGGAAGCTCTCTAGGGTGAAAATTGATCTCACTTCATTTTCTTCATTGTGTTTGTCAATTTGATTGATTGAATGATATGTTTGATAATTATGTATGTTGATAACTTTGGATATGTTAATTCTTTATGCAGTTGTCCTTTTTTATGCCAATTGCTTGAATTGATCATCATTACATTAAGTTGATCACATCTAGAAAGGCTAATTCTTATTCTTTCTTTGTTTTTCTTTTTGCCTCATAATTTACGATCAGTATTATCACTTCGCAGTCACTACTTACAGGCACTCATCAATTTTCTATCAAATTCTTAATTCATTGACGCGACTTTAGATGACCACTATGAATTTTTTCAAAATTCAAATTTTGACCATTGACTCTTTCATTTTCCCAGGAAATCTTATCTGTTACTCATAGAATTTGTAATTAGCGATCATGACCAGCTAATAGCAACCATAAATTTTGGTAACTGTCAGACATTGATTGATTTAACTGTTAATTGGTGCCAACTCCTCATTTAATGCATTTTTTTATATCATTCTATTGCCATTTTTCATCATTTTTCTGCCTATTTAAGTCATCTTAATAATCCTCTATTCCACTTTTACCTTTTCTCTTCATCTATCATTCATCTCCTCTCAGTCCTTCTAAACTCTCTCAACTTTGCTCCTTCATGGCACCTAAGAAACTAACCAGAGCAGAGAAAAGGAAGGGTATCGCCCAACCTCCAAGCCTTCCTCCTCTTCACCTAATGAAGGGAATAACCAAAGAAGAAAAAGACAAGTACAAAGCAAACTCCAACAAAATCATCTAAGTCAATAAAATTCCTTTTACCTTTCTCCTTGAATCATTTGGAATCAATAATGAAATCCATGCCTTTTTTTGAACCTAGACTGGATTGAATTCATCTTCAGGGATGAACTAAGTTATGAGGAGATTGTCAAGGAGTTTATGTGCACTATTACATTGAGCAGGAGAGTTGAATCAAAAGTAGGTTCATGTGGTTTAATTTTTAGGGCTTTTAGGGAACCCTATTTTTTAACGTTTGCCTAACTTTATACTCTTTTCAACCTTCAAATTCTTTGCATTTTGATGTCATTTATTCAAAATTTTGGTAAGAGATTTCTATGAAACCAAATATGACCCTAAAACATCTTTGGCCAAAATACATTAAAACATTTACAAATTGCCTTCTCTACCATATCATCACTTTCTCTAAATACTAGGGGTGATGGGAATGAAAAGGTTTTCCAGAAAGACTAAGTATTTCTATTTTGCCTAACAAAAAACAAGCCAATTCAAATAGGTCGATACCTTATGGATCAATTAATTCACATGAGTACAAAGCCTAAAAGCCAATTTCTCTTTCCTTCTCATGTCATAAACATATACCATTTTGTGGGAGCCCTTAATGAGGAAAATGAGAAATTCCTCATCAAAAAATATTTACTCTCCCAACACTATCTTGATTTGCCCTATTTGATTAATGCCAAGGCAATCCATCCAGATACCTATTCTATCTCATGCTTCATAAAGCAAGAAACCACTCATGCTTCATAAAGAAAGAGGCTTGTGATAGAGGAAAGAGCCCAACCAATTCTATCTCTTAAGCCTGAAGCCAAACCTAAAACTTCTGCCATCTCACTTTCTCTTCCATCAACAAAAAGTTAGAAAAGGTGATGTGCATGATCAAAAGGAGATTTCTTCTTCTTTCCCACCTCCATAGTGATCTAATGGACCTTTAAGAGAAGGTGGGTGCAACACCTTACCATCTCCCAGACTTTGAGGATTGGGAGGACACCTCAGAGGAAAAGGAATACCAAAGAGTGGAAGAAGGAGATGAGGCACAAAGAGGACGAGAAGGTGAAGAAGTTGGAGATTTTGATGATGATGACATCTCTCCACTTATGTAGTTTTTCATACTTAGACTTGTAATTCTTTTTCTGTTTTTATTTTTTTTTGTTTTTTCGGGCCTAAGTTTGTGATCCTACAAATTTTTATTATTTATTCTATGTTTACATTTATTTTGTATTTTTTTCTTTTGATATCAATAAAATTTGAAATTTTTGTTCCCTCTATGGTTGTTTTTGATATAAGGTTGTTCTTGATTTGCATCACTTTATACTTATCCTTATAAGTATCTTGTTCTTTCTTTTTTGATCTTGACAAAAGAGAGAGAAATAATGAACTTGCATGCTATAATTAAGGGGGAGTATAAATTGAGGGGGAACAATTTTAATTAGTTTAATTGCATTTCAAGTTTAAATTAGTATCTTAACAAGTTTAATTTTTTAAACATTATTAACCATCTCAACTTCACACTTACGCATTTTTATCCCTTGCAAAATCAATCTAAGTTTTCAAAATCACCATCATCCTCATGTACATATCTGCCACGCTTAGGTTGCATAACGTTTGAGTTGGTGGCATTGAGGTGTTGGTTTGTTGGCTAGTTCTATTTTCTTCACTTTGCCCATTAGTTGCTTCATCTTTTCTTGTATGGTTTTCATAAAAAGTTTCCATTCAGGATCACCACTAGGATCTTTCATGATTAGTTAAAAAAAAAAAAAAAACTTACAAAATCACTCCCTTATGTGTTTTCACTCAAAAGATGTCACTCTTCTCGTGTTTCATGCAATAAGGTTTTTTCCCTCTTATGATCTCACACACTTTTGCCTTTTACCACTCAAGTTCTTTTCTTTAAGCTCTTTAGGAACTAATGTTACTATTGTCAAATAAATTCCCAATTACTTAACAAATAAGAAATTCAAAACTTATAATGACTCTAGATAACAAAGATTGTGAATTAAAGTAAAGAAACAAGCTTTAACAAAGGTAAGAGGCCAATCTGCAATTTTGAAGAAGAAAGAAGAAATTAGAATTTGAAAAGTTTGAATAAAAGAATTTTGAAGTTCAAGGCCAAATCAAACTTGCACAAATCCAATTTGAGTTCTTTTCTCAAAATCTCAACACAATTGCTTTCTTTAGCTTCTTTTTTTTCTTTTAACTTCTTTTTATATTGGTGTTTTTTTTTTCATAAAAACTTGGAAGCTGAACTTTAAACAAACACAAATAAAAATACAAAAACAATGCAAGAAAACTAGTTAAGCAGAATTGAATGTATTTAAGCTCAAACGCAAGCCTCTTATTAATTTAACTTTGAATGGTCTTAAAACTGAAATAAAACAACAAAGAATCAGTAAGAACATTATAAGACATGAATTTGACAAAGACAGAACAAGGAAAAACTGAAGTCAACATTATAAACATTAAGAATCCAAAAAGAAAAAGGAAAACAATGCAAACATAAACTTTTTGAATTTTTTTTAATGATTTTTATGATGCAAGCACAAATTAGAACTGATATCAATGATTAAATAACACCTAATTACGAAACAAATAGATTTGGTGCAAGAAAATTGAAGAAAATCAAATGTAACATAATAATGATGATTAGGTCAAATTGAAAAAAAGAAGAACAAGAATAAAAACTATTTGGATTAAACTATAAGATGAACAAATAGTTAGAACAAGAAAAACAATATTCAAACACAATGAAAACAAGGATACTTACTTGATAATTGAAAACCTTAAGCCCTAATATGAAATGATATGAGCAAGAGTGCGTTAACACCTTAGATTATATGCTTAAGAAGGGATCATTTCAAGAATCAAGCATAAAAACTCTAAACTATTGATCATTTATGTTCTGAGTCTTATTTTGATGATAAAAAACATATCTAAGAACTAACATTTGTCCAAGATATTTGTGATAATTCTTGCAGGTACATCAATCTATTGAACTATGATGATTGGAGAAAAAGTTATGATTGAAAACTCTAAGTATTGAAAAAGTAAAGATCAAGCAAATTAAGCTTGATAGTCTAACGGGTGTTACCATTATCGAACATGTATTGTGACTCTAGCAACGGGCATTGAAGGAACTTAATAGGCATTAAAGTATCATCTTAGCATGAGCACAGTCTTCTAGATCTTACAACAGACATTATCCTCTATTACCATAGGCATTGGATAACTCAAACACAAGAGCTATGCACATTCAACTTAGCAATGATCATTGCAATTTTGCAATGGGCATTGTTTTGAATCTCATAATAGGTGTTGCATTTTTGTAATAGGTGTTGTACCAAGTGGCTTGAAATTTAGCAAAACTCTCAAGTTCTCAAAATGGGTGTCGGATCTCACTTACGAACGTTGGAAAAGCTCCCTAGATTGAGCTAAGGTTTTTAAGCCCTCCAACACGACAAGTTTAATAATGAATAAGCATTAAGGATGTCCAACGAGCATTAGAAGTTCTTCAATAGCCGTTGAAGTACTATTGAAGATCTTGGAAAAATAGAGCATCCATATCACACCTTTCTTGAAATCTATAATAGGCATTGTTCATACTTAAATAAGGATTGATTTGAATCCCAACAAACATTGAGAATATCTAACAACCATTGATGTTAGTTGAACAAACAAAAGAGAAAGTCAAAGGAGGAGCATTGAAACAAACTTCTCTATAATAGTTAGTGCCAACGGTCATTTTATTAGTACCAACAATTGTCGAAGTTGTATTTTGCTCAACAATCACTTATTTTACATGAAATCACCGATAATTGATAACTCAACAATAGGCATAAAGAATTCCCAATGGGCATTGATTGTCAACAAGTGTAATATGAAGTGACAACTTTCTTTCTAACAACTAGTTCTTTATTTCAACCTATAAAAGGACTCGCTCTCAACATAAACTGGTAGCGAACCATCCCAGTAAATGAGTATTATATTGTGAAAGCATTTTTAAAATCAAAAGGGTAAACCAATAGTGATTTAAAAAATAAAAGAAGTTCATTGTTTAAAGCTTGCAAGTATTATCTTTAAAATAGAGTTTAAAGAATAAACTTTTCAAATATTCTCTCAATACTCTTAACCTTTGTTATTGTATTTTAAAGTGTTTTATTACTTGAGTGAGAGAATATCCTTAACTTTAAAGTTATGTTTTGTTTAAGGAAACCTTTTGTTAAGAGATCTTAAAAATCATACTTTGTGAAAGGTTTAAGGTAGTACTTGGAAACTACTTTGGGTTATGGATTTAGTAGCACTCATAAGTCTACTTGTAATGGCTTAATAGTGCCCAAAAACTATTGTTGTAAAAGTTGTTGATAGCACCTTAAGCTATCTAAATAGTGAAGGCGTTAGTGGAAATACTAGATGAGAGGACGTAGGCAAGTTATGTCAAACCTCTATAAATCATGCGTCTTGATTCTTCATACATTTTCACACTTAGTTTTTATTTTTAATTTATTGCCATTGCCCTATTCAACCATCAAACTTAAGTCAAAACTCTCTTTTGATATTGACAATATAGATTGATATGTTCTAACGTCATTTTCAAGTGTTAATTTTGTAAGCTTGCATTAAAAGTTGAATGGAAGTCTAAGTCTTAAAGAATGTAAATGACATCCTAATTCATAGTCATGAATTAGGATATCATGAGTGCTATCTTGCAAAAGATTGAACCAAGTTGAAATAGACGAGTTTGCAATGTGTGTTGTGTTCACTATCATGACTCTAACTTTTACACTTGCTTGGATGGAATCAATTCTTTAACCCGACTATGCCAAGTGTCCCAAAGAACCATTGAAAGATCAAAATTTATGAGAGTGAAATGTTGGTTGAGACCACGATTTGGTGAAGCAATATCTCCATGTCAAATAGAAGATTTCGCGGTGACCATCACGTTTGAAGAAAATAAATCGTGATTTCACTCTGTCTCAAAGGACATAATAACTATTTTTCTTGGAGAACCAATGATTGTCTACTATATGGACTAGCCGTTAGATACAGACGAGATTCTCTACTGCGAATTAAGCAAATTCAATTCAATGTGAGAAATTGTGATTGTGAATACTTAGTCACGACCGCGAACACTATCTGACAAATATTGAATGCAAGATCTATATAGCACACGTTGGAGATTTAGACATAGTTTTATATGTAACGTCTATTTGGTGGTTGTAGACTATAAGTACTCCACCAAATGGACTTAAATGTAAGAGAATAACATTCATTTGTGACAAAACTCTTGCAAATTTATTCTTAACCTTTGTACATTCAATTTCTTGTATATGATTGTTGGGCTAGGTTAATCATACCTTAGTCAAAACTCTATTTTGATCTTGATAATATAGATTGATATGTTATAACATCAAATTTAAGTGTTGTTTTTGCAGATGTTTAAATAGGTTTGCATTAGAAGTTGAATAAAAGTATAAATCTCAAGTAAGTTGAAAGGCCTTCTAATTCGTGACACAAACTTTAAAATCGTGACCGCTGTCTTGAAAGAAGAATGGAAGAAGTAGGTGTTGACAGATTCTTGGTGAAAATCGAAACCGTTATCTTACGAAGGACTTTGTAAAGTTATGACATGCGAATTTACAGTAGGAGTTGCATCCATGTTGGCGATCGCGACTTTTGGATTTGCTTGAAGGGAATCAAGTCCACAATCAGAGCGTGCCAAGTGTCACAGAAAGCCATTTGCTTATCAAAATTCACGAGGGTGACATAGTGGTCATGACCTCGATTTGATGGAGCTACATTCCTTTGTCAAATAGAAGGATTCGTGGTGATAGTTGTGTCCTAGAGAAAAATATTTTGCGACCGTGACTTTTGTTTGGCTCGAAGAACATAACAGTTATTTTTTTTTAGAAGACTAATGGTAGCATGCCACGTGTACTAGCTGTTAGATACAAATTGAGTTATCTATTACAATTTTGACAATTTTAGTGTAAGAAGAGAAATCACGATCGCAAATGACCAATCACTACCGCAAAATCAGTATGATAGACATTTAATGCAAGATTTACTTAACACAATTTGAAGATTTAGATATAGTTTATTTGTAACGTCTCTTTGGTGGTTGTTGCCTGTAAATACTTTAACAACCAAACATGAATGCAAGAGAATAACATTGAATATAGTCAAACTCTTGCAATTTTGTTTCTCAATTTTTAATTCTTGTATGTGAGTTGGTATTGTTGGTATAAGCATTAAACGCCATTGTTATTAGACTTGAGAGTTAGTCTAGTTGTAAAACTCTTATATAGGTTAAGTGTGAGTATTTGAGAAAATACCTGAGAGATTTTTGGGTGAGCTTTACAACATAAATTGTAAAATTATGTGCAAGTCATAAAATATAGTGTAAAAGTTTGATGTGAGCTTGAAAAAACCATTTAGTGTTAGTAGAATGTCCAATTGTGAAGAATTGAAAAGTGAATATAGGATTTGTTAATAGCCGAATCATTATAAAATTTGGTGTCTCTAACTCTTCTCATACTTCTTCAATTTTCATCTTTCATACCTTCTCTCTAATTTTTAAAATTTTTCATCAATTTAATCTTTTTTTTTTTTGTGTTCAAAGGCCAACAAATTTAAAAATTAAAATAAAATTTGCATTATAATACAGTGAGCATGTGTACAAATTACCCTTTATTTTCTTAAAAGAGTTCAGGCCCGTGACTATTTCTAATATGGTGCTATTTGTTTTCTTTTGTGGCTTTCAATCAATAAATTTAAGATTTATTTTTCTTTACTTTTTGCACTCAAGTTTTTGTGTTTGGCGCCAAAAACTTTTATTTCCAAGCTTTTATCATGGTTGCCAAGTGGCAACTTTTCATATACCACATAGACTATATTAATTTTTGGCAGCTTGCAAATATTTTAAGAAAGCAAACCGCCAATAATGAAATAATTAAGACTTATTAGCTTTTAAAATATAAATTTTTTTGAGTTTTAATATAATTAGAAAATTTTTAATTTTGATAGAATTAAATAAAATTAATAAAATTTTAACAAATTTTATTAAAATTTAAATTAATAAAAATATAATGATATATCATATAGTGTGATAAACTAACATGAATTTTTATAAAAAAATTAATAAAATTAATTAATATTATTTTAAGTTAATATTTTAATATAGTTTATTATTTTATTTTGATCAATTTAAATTTTTATTATATTTATTAAATTTTATTAATTTTAATTAAATTTTATTAAAACTAAAAAATTCACTAATTTTATCAAAAATCCAAAATGATTTATATTTTGGAGCCAATAAGTCAACAAGTAAGTTGGCTCCCTCCACCTAGTTTGACGGTGCGGTGATTTGTGAATCAATCCTTTTGTCTTCTTTCTCCTTAGGAGTGCTTATAGCCCAACACCTGTCCACTTGCTTGTCTGCCAATGCTTTCTTAACGTCCATGCTGTTGCACTTATTTTATTTTATTGAGTTAAAGTCGGCTACCGTATTAAGACTGTTTTTTTCAGAAAAGTCGGCTACCAGATTGTTATTTATTTCAAATACTGCTGTCAGTGTCATGGTTTCAACAATTATTTATCGTATTATGACATTAATTTCTTTAAATTATTTCCCTCGTCATCCCATTTTCATAACCCACTTTAAATTTATGTGTAAATTAAAAAAATTAATTAATTTTAATTGATAATCTTATTTTTTAACATTTTCCTCTTAAATTAATCTTATTAATTTATTTTCATAAATTAAACATGTTAAGAATTTTATCAATACTAATTTACAGTAATTAAAAGAATTTATATATATGATGATCTTATAAATCTTCTTTTATTCAAAATCAATGTGTACTACATGCTTCAAATTTATTAAATAATATACTAATTTCAATGTCAAAAAGGTATATTATTTATTATGTGTGATGATATTTATGCAGTAATTAAATAAAGATATTATAGACAATTATCACTTAAACTAATAAGAAAAAAAAAAAGTAAACTATAATTTAAGATAGCTAAAAAAAGAAAAAAAAGACTATCAAAGACGAAAGAAGTATTAAAATGGCTATTGAGCCTATTTATTAGATATATAATTCTAATAAATTTAGAATAATAAATTTTGTTTAAATAATTCTATTTTTTTTTAGAATTATAATTTTTAAGCTCATATAATTATAGATACATGCTCTCGCCTTAAATTAAAATTTTAAAGTTTTCATATAGGGGCATAATATAGATATTACAATCTACGTAAATTCAATTTATTTTATTTCATTTATAATTTAATTGCTCAAATTGTTATTATGATTATTTAGATTTTAATTTAATATTTATTTTGTTTATACTAGAAACAACTCAAGAAACATTTTGGATTACTAATAATCCAAATTATATGATGCGTGAATTTATTTCTGAAATTAGTTGTAAAATTTTGAAATTTATTTCATATTATTGAGATATCTTAGAGATATTTGACTTGATAGACTTAGAGTGAAGCTCATTAAAATGAATTTTAACTCTTTTTAACATTTCTTAATGAGCTTAATAATACCAACTACGTATTATTTATTGTACATGTCCTCTTCTTATTTCCTCTTCTTATTTATTTTTCACGATACCATATTTATACTTTACTTTATGTAACTACTTTCACAATCTCTTTTCTCTATAAATAACCTTTGTAATTTTTAGAGAATAATTTAGCAATGTTCTGTCACAAAATAGTGACAAATTTTATTTTCGTCATTAAATATCGATGGATTAGCTGTGAATTTTTTTATCACTAATTTTTTAGCTTCGAAATTAAAATTTAAGAATTATTTGAAAGAAAAATTTAGTGATGAATTTTAGCTACATCAGTAACTAGTAACAAATTTCATTTTTGTCGCTAAATGATGATAGATTAGCAATGAATCTTTTGTTAATAATTTTTGAGCTCCAAAATAATAATTTAAGAATTGTTGGGAAGGAAAACTTAATGATAGATTTTAGTTTTGTCACTAAATGGCAACATATGTCATTTTCATTGCTAAATAGTGACGAATTAGTGATTAAATTTTTTGTCACTAATTTCTTTGGCTTCAAAATAAAATTTTTGAATTTTTTTGATCATTTAGTGATAGAATTTGAATTTTAGTGATGAAATTTTTATTGCTAAATTTGAATAATTTAAATTAGCGGTCACTCAAATTAGAGTCAAATTCTATTATAGTCATGAAAAATTAATTTTATTTAATCAACTCACTCAATTATGATTATTATTTCAATTAGCAAAATCTGGCTAAACTAAAAATAACCTGTGACTTGAATGATGATGTGACTTTTATTATATAAAAAATTGGACATCCCAGCTAGGGTAGAAATATGTATGGCAAAGTATTGATTGTCTCCAAGTCATCATTCTGATTATCGGTTATTTTTAATTTGGCCGGATTTTCTAATTGAAAGAGTAATAATAATTGAGTGACTTGATTAAATAAAATTAAATTTTCATGACCACAATAGAATTTGACTTTAATGTCAGTGACCATTGATTTAAATTACCCTTAAAATTTTTATCTCCTATTGATTTCTTCTCTTCTCATTTTTTCACATTATTTTCTCCATTCTTTCTCTTTTTTTTTTTCCCCCTATACATTCTTCTTTCTCTATTATTTTCTCTTTTCTTCCCTTCTTCTCATCTTTCTTCACCTTTACCTCCACCTCCTCCATCACCACCACCTTTGTTGTTATTGTCGCTACCTACTTGTGCCTTCGTTCTTCATTGTTGTGTCCTTCCCACCTTCATATTTTCTTCTCCTCCTTTGCCACCGTATCCATTCTCTTTTAATTATTATGTTAATTGATGCAATTATTAATATTTTATTAATTAAAAAATATATTATTGATATTTTATTAATTAAAAATGTGTAATTGTTAATTTTATAATAATTAAATTTAATTTTATTATCTATGTTTATACTTGTTAATGTTCAATTTAAAATTTTTGTAATTTATTTATTTCATAATTGATAATATAATGATATTTAGATTTAAATGATTTGATAATATATTGACA